>KZ809379.1:51904-62719 GCA_000696205.2 Oncopeltus fasciatus
TAGTAAATATAATATTTATTATATTTTTTTATTCTTAAATATTTCCTTAATGGGCATTTTATCACAACACTAAAAAGAGAGTGTTCCCCTTTAGTGGAATGGAGAAGCCAAATTTGGTACTAAAGCTTCTCTAACGAACCTCTAGTTCAGTTAATATTGAAATGGCAGTTGAAAATGGGAGCATTCAGCAAGACGAAACAAAAAAATAAATATCTTAATTTTATTAATATTTATGAAAAATACATGTCAATCATAATTTTCAAACGCTAATGTTTTACTAATTTCTTAATTAAAATAGGTATTTAAAAATGTAAGTCAGTAATTTTAGCTGTTTCCCGTTCCTTCTGCAAGATACATCTAGAACAAATTATAGTAGGTTTACCATTTCTCCTTGGTGTACCTTTCATCTTGTCAGTTTTATATCTAAAACTCCCTGGAAACATACATATATATGTTGGTGTGTCTGTAGCATCGTTAGATAAACTAATTATATATCAGAATACAATTTTTAAAAATCGTATTATTCTGGCGAGGATTACGATCGTGGATTCTATGAGGGAAATCTGCTAAAATTGATATAATAGTGTTTTTACTCATAGCTATAAGCTGTTTTTGTTTTGTAACTTTTTCCGGTTGAAGGCTTTGTTTTTTGAAGTATTCCGACAAAATTTTTTGAAATTTCTGAAAGATTAGATTAGATTATTTTCTCGGCTTTCAACTTGAGTCTGATGGACGATATCTCTCAATATTTTATCAATTTTTAAAGAAAAATCTTAGAATTTTCCTTTCAAATTCAAACAGGCAAATTTTGATAGAACATGTGGTGTTTGATTTAAATCTTTATCGGTCACGTTTTTTTAATTTTTTTTATATCACTTCTAAAGATTTTGTAATTGAGCAGGATTGTTAAGTATGAATATTGGGGTTATTAGAAAAAAAAATGATGCAGTGTCGAACCAATAGTAATTTGAGTTACTGAATGCAGAATGTTCAAATTCACATATTCATCAACTAGGGAGTGTACTTGGTTATCACAGCTTCTGCATGAGATACATTCTACATTATGCTAATGATCCATTCTCTTCGCCTGGGCCACTTGTTCGACCTCTTCTACGTTAATGGTAACTTTTTTTTTTTTTTTTTTTTTTTTTTTTTTTTTTTTTTTTTTTTTTTTTTTTAGTGCAAGGGAACAGAATAAAAAATCTAACTGTCCCAGCCAGGACTCGAACCTGGATCCCCTGCTATCCGGGCCGGTGCATTTACCACTTATGCTACCGAGACAAGTCTGATAAGTTATTAAATTCCCCGTACTAGTGTCGAGAGTCCAACCTCCGAGGCAGACGAATATATCGCTATTGGACTCTCGACACTAGTGCGGGGAATTTAATAACTTATCAGACTTGTCTCGGTAGCATAAGTGGTAAATGCAC
Organism: Oncopeltus fasciatus; assembly: GCA_000696205.2. NCBI lineage: Eukaryota > Metazoa > Arthropoda > Insecta > Hemiptera > Lygaeidae > Oncopeltus > Oncopeltus fasciatus. The sequence continues at coordinate 53,335 of KZ809379.1, forward strand.
CGGCCCGGATAGCAGGTTCGAGTCCTGGCTGGGACAATTAGATTTTTTATTCTGTTCCCTTGCACTAAAAATTATCTAAATTTACGTGGGATTAAAGACCACAAAATAAATAATATTTATAAAGTTAATGGTAACCATGATGGTCTTCTCCCTGTAAGTTGTCTGTCAGAGTCATATATGTTCTTTATCATGTGGATTCAATTCTTTAGAGGATTGCACATTGGCACATATGCTGTATGCTAAAAACAGGGTTTCGGATCCTTACTCTCGTCTCCTTTGGTAGCTGTGATATTTGTGGACCATAGTGGAAAATGATCATTAACTTCCATAAGGACATCTATACAGACTCATGAATAAGAACTCCGATTCTACGATAGAAAACAAAAACTGAGGCAACAGAAGACATTACTACGACCAATCTGGACATACATACGGCGTAGAAATCTGGGGTGCCGCCAAGCCTTCCAACATCCAAAGAATTCAGTCCTTTCAATACAAAACCATCAGAATAATTGCAAATGCTCCCTATTACGTATCCAATTATTCCCTTCACCACGATATTAATATCCCTTTTGTTCAGGATCTCATTTCTTTCCGCTTCAGCCTTTTCCACAGTAAACATCCATACCATCCTAATCCACTAGCATAGACCATGTCTTCCAACTCCAACCCCTACAACCCTCCCCGTCGACTTAAACGAAGATGGCCCCATGATCTCCTAAGGACATAGTCTGTAAATAATTTGAGACTGGTGTCATTGGTCTCCTTCTCTCCTCATGCGATTGTCATTGAAGGTTATTTTTATTTTAATCTTTTTCTTTTCATCCTAATCAAATTACAAAATGTTTTTATTTTAACAGAATAAAATAAGGACTTCTTGAAATAAATTTTATCTTTATTTAAGAAAACTGAACGTATTGGCATATTTATTTTCCTCACATAAAAAGCTGATAATTGTTTTAAATTAAATTAAGTGAGCCAAATGGTCTACTTTTCCCATTTTTGCGTTTGACGGTTTAACATTTCTCGTTAGAGTTAAAAATAATTTTGTCGTAAACTATTAAATGCACAAGTCCAATTTTCATAAATAATAAGTTATTGAATTAATTTATTATACTTGCTTTATCTAACTCAAATAAGAATAACTTTGGCAAACTATGAACAATAGTTTGAAAGTTCCGTATAAACGACTCACTGTTCTTCAGAATCCGTTCTGTTTGTCTTCACTTCTAGTTGCTGAAATGCTTTCCAAAGACCCCATTAGAAGATAAAGAAAATGAAGGTTCACTCTGCACTTAACTGGGGGCATTTCCTTCCATAGAAAACTGTATTCATACAGTTTTATATTTCTGTCTTTGTATTTATTCCATATGGCAGGAATCCTCCCCTTCCACACAAAAAAAAAAAAAAAAAAAAAAAAAAAAAAAAAAAAAAAAAAAAAAAAAAAAAAAAAAAAAAAAAAAAAAAAAAAAAAAAAAAAAAAAAAAAAAAAAAANAAGCCATTATAGACTTAATATATCTATTTGGTTAATAAAAAAAATCCACAATCGATAATTTAAAAAAAATACTATCACTGTAAATTATACTCATATCATAATGTATGATTTTCTATAATCCATAGTACTATTACTATGTCGATATTGCATCATTATAAATATTCTGGAAATTCTACTTCATCAGTATCAAATATCCCTCCCTTGATTACAGCAAATATACTTTGTGTAATACATAAAATACATATTTGGTTGACAATAGTCGGCAGCCAGGAGTCAAAGAATGAAGGTGTAAAAAAGGGTGAAGTTACTGGCCAGTTTGTGAGATAAAACGCAAACAATTTATCTGTGCATATTTATTATATATCCCCACACTCTCTACCTCTTTCATACATGGCTTTTCAATCGGTTTATTTTGTCGTCTTACATGTGACAGGAATGATCTCAAACGTAGATTACTTTGCACCACTATAAGTCTTTATATCTAATTATAGTTAGGTATATATGTTAATATTTATAGAAGAAGAAGAATTTGTGATTTTGTGATCATTAATTATAATTAATAATATAACATATATAAATAATATATGTTAATTATCGTAGAAATTATTCTTTTTTTTCACATTTTAATTTAATGCTTGTTATAATAGTTATCAATTTTAAATCATGATGATAATTGTGGTAAAGTAATCCCACATTTTATTACTAATTTGAATCTTACCGGGAGCTAAAAAAAAACCTCTTTTCACCTCGGCTGAGTTAGTTTTTTAATTTTTTTCTAGCTCCCTGTACGATTCAAATAAGTATACAATTTTATTTAAAAAACTTTGCAAATAACTAAGGTTCTAATTTTTTTTTTCCTACTTGGTCTGCATTTGCTCACATAACCTCACACACTTAGGGACAGAGGAACTTACATTGATATTTCACTCTCAGATGGAAGAGGAGGGGATTGAGCGACGGAAGACATAGATCCACAGGCATGAGATTACAGAAGTCAATTCTAGAGCAATTACAAGTGAATAAGGTCAAATTAGTGAGGAGGGGTACAGCTGACAGACAAACAGACAAAATGCTGATTCCCGAAGGGTGGGGGCAGCACTGAAAGCAATCAATGCACTGGGAGGGGGTGAGCGTGTAACACTCAAGCGTAATTACTATCAGTCAGTCCGCCTGTCAGCCTACAGCCTCCAGGGGCTTAACATAACCAAATGTAGGACTTTTCCCCTATCAGATACTCTGCAACAATATGCAAAACATACGTCAATATACTTTTGTCAGGAGGTGATATTAATCTGAGAAAAATAATTATATAAATTACCAAATAATCGTAAATTCAGTCGAAGTAAATAATGTGTTTACAAAAAACCATAAAGGTCTCGAAAAATTCCAGCAAATACCTCACTGAGGAACGATCATCTATTTAATTATTTAATATTATATAAAAACTAGTTTTGTTGTTGTATTGTGTTGTAATAAAGTAAATAGTAATGTACATTTACAATTAGACCCCCTCAGTATCCCCAATAAAGATTTAGGTTATAATTTATATGAAAATAAACTGCAGCCTGACTGGTCATCAATTGGCTAGCGGATTTCAACAACCCTTGACTAACCCCATCAGACTGATGACAGACTGCCCTTGATATGAAACCCGTCAGTCTACAGGTCACAACTCATCAAAAGGGTTACACTGAAAAGTACAGGTCCTATAAGGTTAATAGGGGTTATGGATAAAAGGGATTCCCCTACTTCCTGTAAAATTACTCGGCCAAGCAGCCAGTTTGTGTATAAGAAGTTTGAACAAGACAGCTAGAACTTTTAGGTCTGGCCCAATTCGCGGCTAAGGATCCTTCGGGTCTGTAACGTCAACAAAAATATATATGTACAGCAGACACGCACGCACGCACGCACGCACGCACGCACGCACGCACGCACGCACGCACGCACGCACGCACGCACGCACGCACGCACGCACGCACGCACGCACGCACGCACGCACGCACGCACGCACGCACGCACGCACGCACGCACGCACGCACGCACGCACGCACGCACGCACGCACGCACGCACGCACGCACGCACGCACGCACGCACGCACGCACGCACGCACGCACGCACGCACGCACGCACGCACGCACGCACGCACGCACGCACGCACGCACGCACGCACGCACGCACGCACGCACGCACGCACGCACGCACGCACGCACGCACGCACGCACGCACGCACGCACGCACGCACGCACGCACGCACGCACGCACGCACGCACGCACGCACGCACGCACGCACGCACGCACGCACGCACGCACGCACGCACGCACGCACGCACGCACGCACGCACGCANTAATTTTTATTAATTATAATTACTAGATGAAATTTATTACTGCAAGCTATTAATTTTTCGATTTTCTCAGCAAGAATTTCCTTATCTTGGTGATTTTAGATTTTCATCTCTTGTTAGAATGCGTCTAACGATAACTATGGTTCTTTGTCGTGTGTCACTTTGAACTTCTCTTAACAGTATTATACTTACTTACTCAATTAAACAAAGTAAATGCTCTCTAGTATGAGCTGTTCTCAAAGCAGAAAATTCTAGCCTCAAGAAATTCAATTGCAATGAAAACCGACGTCGGTTGATAATAATTACAACCAGATTTGATTGAGTAAATCCAAAAGTCTGTAATGTTTTATAGTTTATTTTCGTAAAAATTTCTGTAATTGAAAAAAAAAATAAAGAAAACAAACTTATGAGTTTAATAACAAACCTAAATCATTATTTGAGACAGCGAGTCTCTAACAGTAAAATCTTCATTATCTACTACTTTATTTGTCTAATAACAAACTATTGGATTTAAATAATAATATTTCAAGCTTATAAATACAAGAATCGTTTTTTACAATTTTAAATTCATTTTCTTTCAGTACTGGGATCGTACCTACGTTCAGAGTGTTTAATTAAAATCCGTGAAATACTTGCATAAATTATATTCAGGAGTACAATATATCAAATATATTCAAAAGGAGAGTTCTTTTTTTTTTTCGGAAGGTCAATGGAAATGTGAACTTAGGGACTGGACGGTCATGGAAATGTGAACTTAGGGACAGGACGTCCTCTTTCGTCTTCATGATAGCCCTGAAGATGGCTTACACTGTAAGACGAAACGTTTGCAGATAATCCTTCAAAAAAATACTTTTTTAAATTTGTATTTTTTTCGGATCTACCTTGACCGAACCCCTCCTAAAATCATCTAATAATATATCTAATATATTTCTATTTTAATAGCAATAAAGAGATTATATTATATATATAATAGGTCTTTTTCTTTCTACTTCTTCTATGTAGCATAGGTAAGATACATAAAAAACTGTTCGAAATTGGTGTGATGTTAAAAACTTTTATAAGCTTTAATTTATTATGGAACACAGCTGAAATTTGAGCTGACATTAAAAACTTGTAGTACATTACAAGTGCAATATCTAGAAAAACTTTATTTCTCTTTCACCGGTTTCTCATTTTTAACAAAGTGCATGATGCCTAATCCAAAAGAGTTCATGATGGCCGGGAACCATGATACACATGAATGCATAACACCAATAGGTATGTTGCATGTTATCGCCAAGTTGCCCTAACGATCCAAATGTCCCCGCAGTAAATTAGGAAGCGCCCCGACACATCACGCGAACAATTCTACTTACCCCTATTCAAATGGACAGTTCCCAAGTATGGTGGAAAATATGGTGAAATGCCATGAGCATTTTCTGTCTTTGAAAAGCGTTAGTCCCTTGCAAATTGTCCTTATCCCCTGGATTTAGTTTTTGGGAAAAATGGCCTTATTTATAAGTTGATAAAAAAAAAAAAAAATCCTAAATTCAAAATTATCTTTCCCAACCATATAAATAAACAAACAGTACATAATTACTTTATTATAATTGACATTCTGTAATATTTAATCAAGTATATTATTATTCATTAACATTTTATGCAAATGTCTCACAGGAAAGGATGTCTATATAATATTTATAAGTGGGAACAAATAGAGTGGTAAGTTTTATGTACAACATTCTTTTTACTTGAAGAAATTAATTATTTCTACAACAGCCATACATTTCTTATGGTATTGTAATTTTGTTTTCTGAATATGAAAATTGATACATAATAAATGTTTCTAAGAATAATTATTTAATCTAAAACCATTTTATGAATAGTTATGAAAGTATAGTTCAAGGTATGGAATTCAATTTCATAGTTTTATGGACAAGACATTATTAAAACCCTCCAAGAATCTTCACCCACCCATAAACTTGTATGGAGCTTGAGAGAGGACGTTGTAATTTCATTGAAATAAAAGGGGGGGGGGGTAGTAGCAAATAAAATATTCAGTTTGTAGCAAAGTCCAGTATAGAATTTTATTATGCACTTCAATGATGAGAAATTCATATATTGAAATTCAACTCGGGTTTTGGCTTATATAAAAAAAAAAAAAACTAAAAAAAAATAAATAAATAAAAACAGTCTATACATGCCCATGCTAGGGCTGTATTTATTTTATCTCCACGGCACACTAGAGAAGGCGAATGGTTAGTCAGCACGCCGTTTTGATCACCAGATTTTTTCCTATTCAATGAAGAATAGTACCCAATTAAGTCTGAGTGTTCCCTAAGACCACTCCAGAAATCCTGTGGGTTCTTACAAACAGAAGAACAGAAAGAATAAACTTAGTACCTAACAAACCACTAGACCACCGTGCTCCTCGAGGGTTTTGACATTTGCTTTGAATAAGCAATGATACCTGATAGTGACTTTTAGATTTTTTAGTTTTATTAGTTTTATTCGTACAGGCTTAATTACACTTTAAGATACTTTCTAAAATTTTTTTTTTTTAATATTTTCTTAATACGAATTAATTTTTCATAAAGCGTAGAATAAATATCTAATGCCTCATACTCCTTCTTAAAACTATATGAATTCAAAATTACTTCGGTGTTGTCCTTTGGTACAATCTGATGCAACACCCCAAGAGTCTAGTTTCACCTGAAGGGGCATAGATCTTATGATTTCCAAATTTGAGGATCTTCTTGAATGGAAAACTGATGTAATTATGCTCTGAAGAGTTTACTCCAACTCTTTGGAACGACGCTAGTGGGTGTTTCGCGACGCAGTGTAAGTCACTAGAAAAACCTTGAAATTCTGCATAAATCGCTATTAAAAAAGGACATACGACGAGTTTCTAGAACTTGAGTTCACATTTTCTCAAATCAATTTGTATACAAATATTCTACAGCACTCCAGANTTTATTGTTTGTAAAAAGAGGCTTAGTTACGGAATTTAGTTTTATTATTTTAATATTTTATTTTAAAAAGTATAGATGATTGAACAAGTATATATACACACACACATATTTTAACATCTTCAAAGAAGGATTGGTGGAAATCAGTTGACATTTTTAGAGTCACGTCTTGCGTCAAAATTGAATAGCTTAATATGGGAAATCTGTTTTTTTTTGGGATTGGGGGGGGGGGGCTGGAATATACAAATATGTCTATTCATTTACATTTTTTTTTTCGATAGACTTCATCGAACCGAGGGATCTTTAGTTTTTTGTATGTATATTGTATAATTCAGCACGGTCACAGATGTGGTCTCCTAACAGGGTACTTTAAAATTAACATGCCAGCAAATGAATTGGGTGGTAGTAATCTATTTGTTGATGCTAAAGTTTCGGCAACCGTTGTGAGCCATCCATGTGTGCCTTAGAAATCTCGGTGGGAGGTGAGATCGTCTTATCTAAGTTTCCTGACTCCCTCAGTGACGAGTTCATCAGTCGTTTTAGATAAGACTGACTTACCTCCCATAGAGATTCATCAGAAAGAACGCTATAGCTCTGTGCATTAGGCCACTAAGATGTGAGGTTTACAATTTTATAATATGATCTCTCTAAAATTTAAAATTTAATTCGTTCTGAAGAAATTTACTTATAAAACTTAATAAAGCATTGTTATATTAAAAAAAAAAGTATTACATTATAAAGAGTCTTTATATACATTTAAAGATATTTAAGATAAATTTGAGTGCTTGCAGAAATCTGTAGGGGGTTGTTTTGTCCTATTTGACTTAGGGGAAGGAAGTGATGAGAGGATCCGGAATATTGTGGAAGCAAAGGGGATGAGCCGTTAGAGTCCTGAGGGAATGCATAAAGAAATGTGAAGACGTCTCCTTCATCTGGGAGGATCTCTGTTCTGAAAGCACTTCCAAGATGGAGGGAATAAAAAGAAAGAGAATTTCCTTTTTTTATTTTAGTCTTTACGCAACAATATTCACTAAAGAATGACCGTCACCCAAGAGTTGTGTCAAAAGAGCGAATTTTTCAACATAGCGTATTCTTTAACTTCCATTTCATACCAAAAAAAAAAAAAAAAAAAATTGAAAATCGTAGAAAAATACAGCATTTGTCTGTTAGGAACAAATGTAATATTATTTATTTGTGTTAAGTTGTGATTTTTGTGTGGGACGTTATGGTACGTTATATTATGTGATATAGGTTTGTGCATATATGATGTGCTAAAATATTAAACTGGTGTAAAAACATTCTTGTTGTAGAACACTTAAATGATTATGCATAATGAGGAAGATATTTCAAGACAGTTAATTCAAGAGTAGGTAGGACCTCGCACTTTTAAAATATATAAAATATATTTGATATTTGATTTTCGTTTTGAAAAATTTCAAATGGATTTGTTCGTGATTGAAAGCGATTGATGAGGTGGGGTAGTTAATGGGGAGAACAAATCGATCAATCGTTAATAAGTTCTTTATTACCAGTTATATAAAACAGAATAATAGTTATATTGCAAGAACAGATGGAAAATTTAATGTTCGTCCACAATAAAACATTCTTACAAAAGTCTCACATGAATCAAAATGGTTGAGCACTACCCTCCACTCTTATATGTCATCTTAATGTCATCCTCAGAGACATTTCATTATCTTCATACGTTTGTTAAGCTTTACTTATACTCATTTATGTTCTCAGTAATTATTTTTGTCTCATTAGTGTGGGAGAAATACTTCCAAAACAATGTGGGGTTTGAATGTCTTTGGCGGTTCATGTACGAATATTCACGGTACTGAAAAAATTGTTTTAGAAGCTCCTACAAGACGAATTTAATGTTCGACGTTATATTAATTCCTCTCTATATTATTAATTATTACATTTTATATCTCACCAAGAAAATTCATCTCTACAGAGGCTTTAATTAACGTATACTTTATAAAAATAAGTTAATTTAGTTTTTTGGGAAAAAATAATAAAAATGTAAATACTTTTTTAAACTTTTAGCTCTCAGAGCTTTAATTACGTACATTTAATCTTCTAATAGCTCTCTTTTCTCTTCACTTTCTTTTATCATAAAGCGATTTAAGGAAAGATTAAAAGCATACAGATTTCTGTTTTGGGGAGAGAATAAAATCTTCAAAACTGTCTGGTACGAAACTTTTGTGTGTGTGTGCCTTTAGAACCTAACCTGTCTTACTTAATCCTTGAAAGTACGTGGGACTTTCAGAGTTAGTAAGAGTATTCTTTTCGAGAGGGAAGTTTTATTTGACTTTTCAAAGAATCTACATCTGACATGGGCCCTTTAGCTGAATTAACAAAGTTTTCCTGAATTCTGTGTGTGTCTCTTCTGCCCCTGAGATAATTTCTGTGTGTTTTTCCGACTCTTTACACAATATGTCTTGTGAAAGAAAAAATCAGAGGCATCTAATGAATTGAAAGGTATTTTTAGCTCATATAATTTAGTTAATAGGAATTTTTACGTTTTAAACCGTTAATACTTATTGTAATTATGAAATACATTATTTATATATATATACGGCGTAGAAATCTGG
>KZ809379.1:65068-75788 GCA_000696205.2 Oncopeltus fasciatus
ATATATATATATATATATATATATATATATATATATATATATATACATGTGTGTGTGTGTGATGGTTGTAATCAAGATATTAAAATCTTAAATTTTGGTCTTCCTAAATCTCCCCTCTACATTTACGGATTTCAGCGATTAATGAACTTATTCAGCGTCATAGAGTTATGACGTCATATTCCGTCCGTGTCCTTTAACAGTTGTATATTTAAAATGAAGTACAGTTATTGTACTTATATGTGTACTGTCCGTCTTGTTAAAAACATTATGGAAGACGCGCAAGAAGAAAGACAAGTATTAAAGAGAGTGAGAGAGAGAGTGTGTTGAGCCCGTCTTTCTATCACCCCCCTCCCCCTCATACCATCAACTTCCCCGTACCATGAGTGCTTGAAGCCAGCGTCAGCGATACAACCTTCCCCTCTCCCCCTTTTCCGATTCAACTATTAGATTAAATTAGTAATTTACCGTTATTTTTGTAAATCCTTAATGAAAACTGAGAAATCTGCTTAGTCTGGGGTGTTGAAGTAAATTTCTTCGAAGCCATTTTGTTTGACATATCTGAGCTTACATATTTACAGTAGAGTTATGTACAGTTATGTACAGCTACCTCATCCGACACGACAAGGTTGTTTAACCTCCCCTACCTGTAAACATCGACTCTACAAGTCCTTAGCAACTGAATGAATACCACTAGCGCTGACGTGAATATTTTCTCTCTCTCCCTCTAATGTAGTGGATATAATATTGACTTACACTCAATCTTGAAATTAAAGTTTTATATTACATGACATATCTCCTATCATATTATTGACTTTATCATTCGATAACAATATTAAAATTATATTCTGACCTCTTACTTATTCCATATTACAGGAATAAGTTACTTTCCAATGTTATAAGGTCTTTTAAAGTAATTTTTCCTTTAGAAAAATTAATGAAAAAATCGTGTATGTTACTTAGTTATTTAGTTAGTAATAAATAATAAAAATATTAATACTTCTTATGTTTCACAAATTATTGGAATAAAACTTGAAAATTGAGTTTCATATATTGATTTAGCCGTAAAATAAAAGTGCACTTTGGGATGTGCTTATCAGCCACTAATAAAAACCACACTCTTCAACCATAGTTTCGAGATATTTATTTATCAAGACTGGCCTACAACAAAATACAATCCAAATCCGAGAATACACTAATATGAAGTTTCCACACAAATTTCTATAACAAATAAAAAAAAAAAAAAATCCTTTTATACAAATCTAAATGATAAGGAACAGAGAGCGCTGTTATAAGTCTAAAAATAATTTAAATATTTAAAAAATTATGAACTGAGATATGAGAAGTAACATTTAAATTATTAAAATTTATTTAGAAAAAGATACAACCTGTGTAAATGAGATAACTAAATCTGAGCTTTTAGTTGTTGTGAATCATTACTGATGATTTATATGTATAAAAATAAAACTTCTCCTCAGACATGATTTAGTTACCCTAAAGCAGAAGACTCACTCACCCACCATCGTTATTGCCCAAATAAAGGGCTGAAATTAAGGCCGAAACTTTGGCAATAATAAAAAACTTTTTGTTTACAAATTAGTTTTTATTTATTCAAATCCCCGGTCAATCATTCCTCTCTTAATGTTCGATTGGTCAACTAACTCTCCAAATTATGTATATATATNNNATATATATATATATATAATTTTTAATTTTAAACGGACCACATTAGAAAGATATCTGTAAAAGTTAAAAAAAAAAAATGCTTATTAATATTAAAGTTATCAGCTTAAATTCATCAAAGTTTGAATTTAAATTAATTGAGTGTGTCATTCCCGGCACAATCGCGATAATCAACTAATAGGGGGCGCTAGAGAGGCTCATGGGATACGTTCGGATCTCGCAATCCTGTCGCTACGGGTTCCGCCTAGGGCAAGATTTTATTAAGAAATGAAAGCTTTTCCAGTGCCATGGATGTTTAGATTAGCAGCTTTTAGAGAGCCCATCCCTCCATGACACTAAGCGGTTAAAAAGGAGGCTAACACTCAATAGTAAAAAAAAAAAAAATTAGTAATTCACTGCACAAGAGTGGTTTAGTTTTGTTACATATATAATGTGTTATTTGACAGAAATTTATACACGGTAAGAGCCATAGGTAATCCTCAGGAATAGTTGAACTTTGGACACTGCGCTACGTTTTATTGCTAGTGACACGAAACACTCTAAGACTCAACATGAATGCCACCGAAATCGGGACCCAGTTCAACACGAATTAAGGAATATCCAAGAAGAGATGTTACAGAGATGTTACAGAGTACTCACGAGTGACGAGGCGGCGGCGACAATCCTCAGCAAGAGGACGAAGAGAGGCCAGCTGGGGACAGTCAGCATGTCTACCGGGGCGTCACTTGTCGCCTGGCTATATACCTTCCCCACCCTTCTGGAGCTGTCAACCCTTGCGTGCGTTCACAGACCGCTGGCTCCAGCTGGCATTTGCAGGGGTGACAGACTGTCAGTCTCCGCCCAGCATAAGGTGCCTTGCTGACTCCAGATGCATTTGCAGGGGTGACAAGGTGTCACTGAATCTGGGATAGCGTAAACTGAAGATTTAGCATGTATGCACCATTCGCAATAATTCGCATCGAGTAGTAGTAGTATATCATAATGGAGAGCAAACAACATCTTAAGGTTATTACGCCCTATAAATACCCTTTAATATGTCCACTATAAATCAGTTAATAAAATACAGGAATCAGGATTATTTCGACCACCATCACAACCTAAATTAATGAATTTTTTTTTTAAATATTATTATATTTGNATTTACTTTATTAAATTTTTCATTTATAAATATATATACACAGTCGACATTAGCCCCACCAATGCCAATGCATGATGGTGGAAATCTGTAAAGAAATTTTCAAAATACTTAGCATAACCATATCTTCAAATCGTGGATAGCTTGATTTTCCTATCTGCTAAGCTATTGAAAGGAATTCTAAAATCAAACATTTCGTGAAATTATTGTTGTTTTTAGTGGGAATTGAATTTTTTGAATATTCGGAGCCTCTTGTCCGACTCCTGAGCGGAAAGATTCTCTTCTGCTCGTCTTTTGCAATACTACTGTTCTTCTATTGCCATGCATGGGAAAAAATGGGATGAAAATTAATGTTTTCTTTTTAAAAATGTTTTTCATGGGATCATTCCTAAGGAAGGGCTCACGTGTGCAAACAGTACATCTTGCTCTAGTTCAGCCCTCAACCCCTGATGTGGGGGTGGCCAGAGACTCCTGACGGACAAACAAAGCTCAGTCCTCAGACAACCAGTTAAGAGGAGTGACGTCACTAGCAGAAGGCTCTTCCCCTAGCAGGAGCACCATCGATTGCCCATTTCCGCCGATTCTCTGCCAATGAACTGTTTCTGAACACTCGCCAACTATCTGCACCTTTCTTGGGGACAATTCTACTCGTATTCTGCCGTCTTTCATGGCTCACAAGCGAATGGACGAATTAGTGAAGGTTCCGTCATCGATTCATTGAAACTATATGTAGATCGATTATTATTCGGATCGATTATTTGTAAAATATAATTTTTAAATCTGTTACATTGGTGGTTAAAATATTCAATACACAACGGTTATACAATAGTTTGTTAAGAAATGTTCCCACTCCTCCCTCCAGAAAAATCCTACATGTTTGAATAGTAAAACAATATTGTATGTGTCGAGTTTAAGAGGAAGGTTCAGGGGCGCCAGGCTAGCTCAGGAGATCCTTATCTCACAATCCTGACGCCGCGGGTTCAAATCCCGCCCAGGTTAATCTTTTATTTATAAATAGAAGCTTGTCCTGAGCCATGGGTGTTTAAAATGTCGTGGCAACCTGTAGATAGCCCCTCCCTCCAATGACCCTAAGTGGTTGCAAAGGAGGCTAACACAGAAAAAAAAAAAAAAAAGAAAAAAAAAAGAGGAAGGTTGGTCGGGAATTCGGCTTTGGGATCACCGTCACCCGCATTGCTCAGAAGGCTTGAAGTGTAGGGCGATGCTTTGAAAGAAATAAAAACTTTCTTCTTTACAAATTAGTTTTTATTTATTCAATTTCCACGACCGAAACCCCACTGAACCCTTTCACACAATATTGTATATATGTATATGTAGCCCTAGTGAAGTAATTCTGATAGACTGGGCAAACCTCTATGATGTGCTGGATTGTTAGGTGAACTTGGCAGGTATCACACTTAGGCGGCAGATCTTTGCTAATTAGGTGTATATGAGTAAGGTTCGTGTGACCTATCCGCATACGGGTCAGTATTAGCATTGATTAGTATGTCCATGAAAAGAAAGACATAGTTTTAACATATTTCCCATAGTATAAACAAACTATTCGCTTTACTAAAAAAAAAATGCAAAGGGTGCCAGAAAGAAATCTTACTTCCTCAGCTGGGAATTAAACCCGTGGCATACCCAGGTATGCTGACCCCTACACACTGGTGCGTCGATGGTGTATATGGTTCAGCATACCTACCCGGAAAGTAGGAGATACGGATTCAAATCCTGGCTGAGGTAGTAAGATTTTTTTTTCTGGCCCCCTTCATTTCTAGTAGAAAATTTAACGTGGGATTACATACCACAATTAATATTACTATTCAATTTAGTACTCTGTTTATATACACATACTCATATATATGTTTTAGAAATGTCGGAAGTGAAGAACTGGGGTATGCTAAGTTTTCTTGATCAAATTCTTAAATATGATTTTTTTGTTATTTTGTTTAGCTTCTGTAGAATATTGTTGGACATGTGAGAAAATCAGATTTAACATACATTACATAAGGTAATAATTTTAATATAAAACTAATATTAATGAAATATGTGTGACTCGCAGGTAAGTCGCAGGTGTGAGTCGCTGAACGCTGAAATAACATGCGAGTTGGAAGCGAGTGTGTAGGAACATTAATTCTTTTATATTTTGGATTATTGCCCAGTATGTAGAAGAATATAAAGCTAATATAGACTTTTTACTATTTAATTTATTTTAACATACATTATACTATATACAACGTATACATTATAGCGTCTCTTTCAAATTCCTGATATTTGAAAATACCCCACTTCCCCTACTACAACCAAAACACCGACCTACAAAAATCCTTTGTTAATAATACCATTCTATTGGTCACAGAAAACAATATGTCAACCAAAATGAATCCCTAATTTTACAGATAAATAATAAATAAATTTAATATAAACTAACCGACCTCTGCCTGGAGTATTTACGACATATTATAAGGAACACATCCAATTAAGCTTTTATAACAACTTATAACATAATATTCCTCGTTTTAATATGGCTTATGCATTATACCTCATATAATATACCTCCATATAAAAATATATAACCCGTATAAAGTAGCTCTTGTAATATATACCCCACCCACTCATCTAATTTCATTACAAACCTCTAACATCCCTTTACCTCAGACTCATCAATCATGCAATTTTCTCAAGAGTAAAATATTGATAGCTAGTTAATGGATAGCGGTCACACAAGAATGTTACACGTACACATCATTTCTGTGACATTTTACCAAAGGGAAATCCAGCTTTCAACCTAAGTACAATGACGAGGCTTTTGAAATATTTTAACGAAACCTTTTCGATTATGTATTGGATATAGCGTTCGCGACATTCAAAATAATAAAACAAAATACGGTATTCAAGTTTCATTTAGAAAACAGTTTGATGAGGTTGTTTATGGCTGAATTTGTGAAGGGGGAGGGAGGTGGTCTGTATGAAATATATTAAGAATCATACTATCCTTGTTATGTTAGCGGTACGAAAAAAAAATTCTTGCAACGGGCGAAACCTCTTCTTTTCGATTTATATAAACCAAACTCGGTATATAGGCTTTCCTTGTCAAAATTTGTGCACTTGATTTTACTACATTTTTGTTTTTATAAAGAGATTTAGGAAAGGAAGTCATAAATAATTTATTTTTAAACATAAATAGTTCATTCTGTCTAACTAAACTAAACTAAATGAGTTTGAGAGTAAATGAGGAAATTTGAAATTATATTATTTAATGCACAAGACGGAGAGAACAATGGGCGTAAACGCATTTGGTCTCTACGTTTACTCTACACTAAATGGGAAGGAAGAGTAGAAAAATCGCTCATCTATCCTAGTTAAATTTGCAAATTTGTCCCTTAAAAAGCGTTATTCATGAAAATTTTATAGAACATGAATGTTAAAACATTAAATTTTTCACCTATTATGTTCTACTATGTAGAAGTTCTTTAAACTTGAATAACAACGGATACATTACGATTATTAATCTAAATTAATAGGACATCAAAAAATCCCCCAGAACACCATCTAACTCTCATCAGATCTCAATAAACCATTAATTCTTTAAAGGATTTGAAATTTAAAGCCTAATTGACGTTTTCGGCTTCCAAATATTACGAATAAAGTAGCCTGCCAAGAGTGGTTTAGTTTTGTTACATATATAATGTGTTATTTGACAGAAATTTATACACGGTAAGGGGTGTGTTTTATTGACGTCGCAAAATGGATGGAACCAAATATATATGAATTTTTGAAATCTCTCTTATATATATATATATAAAAGAGCAGGTGGGATAAAGAGTATAGGGCACACAAAAAGAAAAAATTACAATGAGAAAAATTTACGGGGAGANCGAATATGTTGAAGATATAGTATAATAGAGATGTAATGACACTTTCTTTTCCTTCGTTGTTTACGACAGGAAGTTAGAATTTTATTGTTTTATTTTTTTAAATATTAGTTACTTGTTTAATGATACAGTATACAGTGGAAATTAGGTTAGTTTATGCTGCACTGTGAGAGGTTCCTTGTGTCCAGTAAGCCCTAGCCGGCGAAGAGAAGTAGAGGATCCAAGGGACATTCGTCAGCCGTTCTTGTGGGGAAAGTCGCTGCCGAATCCTTCCCGTGGTAGGGATAATTAGCCTAAGGGGAGTGGAGAGCGAAAAGGCGTCTGCGCGATGTACACGCAACTGGACACCTCCTCTTAGGCCGGCAAGCAGACCGGCAATCTGGCCTTCGGTAGAGAGTACAAGTTCACCTTCACTCCTTCCTAGGACCTCTTCCCGCCGAGAGGATCCAAGGTGAAGTCCCGAACAGGACTCTCCTAGAAGTCTCCGGTAACGGGGGTGCAAGTGTAGGGGTGAATGACAAACACGGCTTTGCAAGGGAAGATGAGGTGCTCCCTGAGCTTGGCTATCGAATGTAGAAGGGAGGGGGGGATGGGATCCTGAGTAATACAAAAGGAGAGTTTGTTGACCGTAGATATTATTCTAAGATGATTTTAGTTAGGGTTCGGTCAAGGTAGATCCAAAAAACACAAATTAAAAATTTTTTTTTTTAATAAAGGATTATCTGCCTACGTTTCGGCTTACATTGTAAGCCATCTTCAGGGCTATCATGAAGATGAGAGAGGACGTCCTGTCCCTGAGTTCACATTTCCATGACTGACCACAGTAAAATACATTTTTTAAATTGGTGTATTTTGGATCTACCTTGACCGAACCCCAACTGAAATCATCTTAGCCTGAGTAATACATTTTTCCTAATGTCCTCAGTTTCGTTTTCGATAAATATTTTTATTTCAACATTCAATATCCCTTGTAATCCTCTAAACTTGTAAAAATATGTATTTAGTTTTGTTATAATAAACTAAGTATTATGCCCACTCAAGTGAGAAAACCTTTTTGTACTTACACTTGACGTTTCAGGTAGACCTCGGATTTCGCTCTATAACGAATTTAGCCTTTTAATTTAAATATGAAAGCGATTACTAGATTTAACTAAAATAAGTAAATGATTGCGGATTCTATACCGTATAGTGTGAAATTTATGATTCAGGTATACCAATTTTATTATTTTCACTGTCAAACTCCTATCATATTGAACAGCTAACCCTCTCTTCCTGTTGGTCCGGTTTGGCATACTAAAACTAAAAACGGATCACACTCATATGTATATATATATATATATAATCATGAACAGGTCAGATAGAGAATGCAGTACACAAAAAGAAAATATCACAAGAAGTATCACACTCGCCCTTCTTTGGAAAGGAGAAAAGAGAGATTAGAGAAACTAGAGAGACCCTAGTCTCAAGTCAACTTTAGAGATTTGATATTTGAGCTTATTTCTGATACTATTTGATTAGTCATATTGAACGTTCACATTATAATTACTTCAATTACGAGAAATGCTATAGAATGTAAGAAGTATTTGTTTTAATTTGCTATTCTTATGTAATAAATTTCCCTTTTGTGGAAACTTATGGGATGTAACATTTTAGCAATGTAATTTTTCCGGTTCGCCTCTCCTTTAATAAAAGGATCAGAAATTTAAATTACATTTTTAAAATTAATAAAATCATAAATAAATAAAATTTTGTATATTCTCTTTTTTATTGTTTTTTTTTGAGGTAGCTAGTTGACCGTCCAACTTTAAGAGGAAAGATTGGTTCAAGATTTGGTCAAATAGTTAATAAAATAAAAGTAAAAATAATTTACAAACAACGACGTTTAGACTTATGTTTTTAATCAGAAGGAGATATTGCTCACTGTGAAGATATGCTTTTAAAGAGGTTTTTGATATTTTTCAATTAGTTTATTAAACAAATTAAAAATTAAAATTGTGAATTTTAATTATTATTTTCCAACTTTTCACCCTACATTGTTAGCCATCTGCTGAACAGTTCACACCATTTACAAGTATCACGAGGAGAGATAAGGAAATAACAGACAGTAATTAATATATGAAAATTTTTTTATGACAGATGTGTTAGTAAG
The DNA here is from genome assembly GCA_000696205.2 of Oncopeltus fasciatus. Taxonomy (NCBI): domain Eukaryota; kingdom Metazoa; phylum Arthropoda; class Insecta; order Hemiptera; family Lygaeidae; genus Oncopeltus; species Oncopeltus fasciatus. The sequence goes on from KZ809379.1 coordinate 73,908, forward strand.
TGGAAGTGCATTTGAATATCGAGAGACTAAATAGCCTTGAAGATGTCTTACAGAGTGAGCCAAAACGTCGTCAAGTAATGAAAAAAAATTGACTTTAAAAACAATTGTGTTTATTTATTATTATTAATTTTTGACCGAATCCCTACTACCTCGTTAATCGTTGATTAGGAATATAATTTTTAATGTAACTCGTAGGATTGAGTACTTTCTCATTTTGGGAATTCTAGTGCCAGCCTCAGCAATATTATTATAAATATTTTATTTGGTTGTGGTTTTTTTATCCCACGTAAATTTTAAACAGTTAATGAGAGGGAATAGAATAAAAGAATAGAATAAAAATCTGTCCCAGCCAGGAATCGAACCTGGATCTCCTGCTATCAGGGCCGGCGTTTTAAGCCATTACAGCACCAGGACGAGCTAGATATCTCATTAAATTCCCTCTACACTAGCGAGAGCCTAACTACTTAACTTACGAAAAATACGAGAACTTCGTCTTGTACTCGAAGGAGCTGACATTGTCAAGCTATTTATCGACTCTCGTTATTTACTTTATTAAATTTTTCATTTATAAATATTTTATTATAATGGACATAGCTCCTTCAAGTTTAAGACGAAGTTCTCGTCTTTCTCGTGGGTTAGGCTCTCGCTAGTGTAGAGGGAATTTAATGAGATAGCTAACGCGTCCTGGTAGCATAACTGGTTAGTGCACCTGCCCGGATTGTAGGAGATCCAGGATCAATTCATGGTTGGGTAAGATAGATTTTTTAATTCTATTCTCTCTCATTATTTGTTTAAAATTTACGAGGGATACAAAACCACAACCAAATAAAATTTTTATAAAGAAAAAATAAAGTAATTAACGAGAGTTGACAAAAAATTTTACAATGTCAGCTCCTTCGAGTTTAAGACGAGGTTCTCGTCTTTCTCGTGGATTAGGCTCTCGCTAGTGTAGAGGGAATTTAATATCTCGCTTATACTGCTAGCATACCTTGTAAGGGCGCCGGCTCTGATATCAGGAGATCTCGGTTGGGTTCCTGACTGATGAAGATATATTTTTTAATTTTATTCCCTCTCATTAATTGTTTAAATTTTACGTGGGATAAAAAAACACAACCAAATAAGATATTTATAAAGAATAATTAAATAATGTAAATAACGAGATTCGAAAGGAAGTTTTGCAATGCCAGCTCCTTCAAATTTAAGGCGAAGTACTCGTCTTTCTCGTAGAATAGGCTCTCGCTAGTGTAGAGGGAATTTAATGAAATATGTGGCGCGTCCTGGTAGCGTAACTGGTATGTTCACCGTCCGGTCAGCAGGAGATCCAGGTTCGATTCCTGGCTGGGAAAGATAGATATTTTTGTTCTATTCACTCTCAATAATTGTTTAAAAACTAGAAGGTATTAAAAACCACAACCAAATAATATATTTATAAAGAAATAATAATTAAAGTATTTGACGAGAGTCGTCAAATATTTTGATAATGTCAGCTACTTCGATTTTAAGACGATGTTCTCGTTTTCTGTTGGGTTAGGCTCACGCTAAAGTAGATGGAATTCAATGAGATATATAGCGCGTCCTAATTGGTTAGTGCACCGGCTCGGATTAAAGGAGATCCAGTTTCGATTACTGGTTGGGACTTATAGATTTTTTATTCTATTCCCTCTCATTAATCGTTTAAAAGTTACATAACAACCACAAATATATATATATTTATATATATAAAGAAAAATTTAAAAAAGTAAATTACAAGAGTCGACAAATAGTTTGTCTATGTAAGCTCCTTCGAGTTTAAGGCGAAGTTCTCCTCTTTTATCGAGGATTAGGTTCTCGCTAGTGTAGAGGCAATTTATTGAGATATCTAGCGCGCCCTTGTATCATAAA
>KZ809380.1:39552-52727 GCA_000696205.2 Oncopeltus fasciatus
TATATATATATATTCCAACTAATAAATAAAAATGCCACTATGATAATTTGAATGTTTATATATAATTTGTAAATATTTTTAGCTGAGCTTCCAATAATGAAATCCAGCTTTTGGCATTGTTGGCATAACTCAACATATTTTATATAATAAATTTACTCTGTTCCCTAATAACAGAAATCGAACGATATTCAATGTTATGTAAAAATATAACGGGTGATAATAGGTGTAAAACGTAATTTACTAACATATATTGTACAAGATATTTTTTTTTTAATTTTATAAAAAAAACATTATATTAAGAATTTAAAAATGCTTTTTAAGAAAGATATTTATATAAGTAAACATAGTTAGTGTATATAGGTAAGTTAAATAGTTTAGAGCCAGAGTTATAGTTTTTCTGTGATTTAACCACTGAGGGAGGGGGGTGTACTGATAGCCTGTAAGTACTTGTATATCTATAGAAGCCAACGAGGGGCGGGATTTGAACCCTCAGCTGAAGGCATGAGTCGATGTAGCCCCTCTCAGAGTCTGATTTACACCAAGTTGCCTCTCCCTTTTGTAAGCTGAAACTATTCACTAACTCCTATCTATTCGATGACACATGGGATATCGGTTTAATTGAACAACTCCTGCTCCAAATGAAAAATAAAGGTTTGTTTTCCTATCTCCCATAAGTGGCCTAAACAATCTAAAACCTGAACTATTGTTTCCAAGCAGATATATAACGTCTCATTAATGTATTAAAGTTCTGTCAGCCGATCGCTCTAATGAATATACAAAAGGCCGCTTGGTTCGACATTATCGCTAATTCAGAATGTAGAGTAATTTGTGATAGCGCTTTAATTGTTTAGTAACTCTTCTTATCTGCTAGGAATAGTCTATAGTTTCCCGCCATACTAAAGATGTATGCAATTATTCGCTCAACCATACTACATCAAGTTAAAAATGTAGTATGATCTATAATAGATATAGATAGGAGAACGTTCTACATGTAAATACGTAAGAAGAATGAATAATGTTAACAAGATTCGAATTACCGAATTGCATCGCTTTGAAAATTCTAAGTACTCTCCCTACTTCACCAGAATAAAACTTGTTACTTTATAATTTATGTTTTGAACGTTAGTTAATTATAGATAAATATTTTATTTATATCAATAAATAAACCACTGCAATGCACTTCTTAATGCATTTTCACCCTCTCCTAGAGCAAACGTTAGTGTCGAATAGGTTAGTTTTAAGACTACAGAAGTATATGAACTAGGAAAAATAACTCGGAATATTATTTTTTTTTTTATTATAATCAATTAGAAAAAAAAATTCGGTCCAATTTTGGTCAAGACGAAGCTTAAACTAATCCGATTTCCTTGGCTTTAACCATGAAGGTTAAAGATATGAAATGTTCCTTGACAAGCATTTTTCGTGAAAAAAAATTAATATTTAATTAATTTTTTTCCCCGTTCTTCATTTTGTAGTTATGTGAGAACTGAAATATTATAACCCCAAATAAAATTGATCAGCAAGGGCCAGTGTCTCTGCATATTTTAAATTTTTAAGAACGCCATTTTTAGCTTGAGCGGCCATAATTTTTATTCTTTCTTAAGCTATTTGGCATCACAACTGAAAGAAAGTAGAAGCAAATAATGAAAAACAGACCTATGCCACGGGTAGGGAACAAGTGATATTATCGCAGCAAATGGGTGCTTCAACACAAGACATTGAAACAGAATTGAATAATAAATAGAAAATAAAAATGTTTCAGGTACTAAGAAGTTGTGTATTTCCATATCAATTGTTAGTTTCTAAAAATAACTTTGAATTTGTATTATAAAGAGATAAATAATAAAGTTGTACTTGAACCAGACTCATCTCATATTAACCCATAAGAATTATTTATTATATTCATTGTAAATTTAAATAATTATAATAATTCTGTTTGTGATTGAGCCTTATTTCTTTTAATTAGTATATTTTCCCAATGTTATTCAACGTTTCGAACAATTTTCTTCATTGATCTGGATCATATTCAGCTTGACATTTATAACATTTAATTTTCTGTCCAAATATTTATTTTTATCATTATTAATTGTTATTTTATTAGTTTTAAGTTTCATTGTTTTTCTTGTGTAGAACTCATTTTCTTTTTGTGCATATATTTTTTTATTATTGCATTTCTTAGTTTTTTATTTTTATCATTTATTTGTTGAGAGTGGTGTCATTGGTCACCTCTCCTCATGGGATTTTCATTGAATGTCATTTTTACTTTTCACGATAATCAAATTACAAAATATTTATATTTATTTTATGTAGAAAATAAATAAAAGTTAAAAAAAAAAAAACTTATTTCTTCTATTTCCGTACTTGTAAAATAAGTTATAAATATTCTCATAGTTCTGTCAAAAATATTTTATATTATTAGTGTACTGTTTATTTGTACTTTTTATTTTTATTGTTGCAACTATCTCAGAATCAGCTTTACTGTCAGCTGTGACCTATTTGTAATTCAAGGGGATTTATGTCTCAGAATAATTTTTTTTTCCTTTCATAGTCATCTAAAATATCATGCACCTTTTTCTTAAGCACTTATTCTCATATTATTGTCTTAATAATTTCTATATTGCATCGTAAAATGTCACATGAAATTACTTAATGCAAGGAGAAATAGCGCATGCATTCTGCCAAAATGTGTTCTATAGCGACATCTCCCACCAAAAAATTTGATATTTTAATATTGAGGAAATAATTTCAGCTCAACAGTTTAGATGTTACCAGTGGAGTCACTAAATGGCGAAGATCTATCCTGTCCATAATTGAACGAAATTACTCTAGCCTGTTGAAACTCCAGATGAAATAGAAACCATGACGGCGTCATTGAGAAATAGAAACCAGAGATTAAACATACAAACATTTTTTGAATTTGCAGTATTTACTTTTCAGTCATCTACTGTTTATTTCGTTATTGAACTCCAGCCCATACAATAAGATTAATGATAAATAGTTTGTTTTTTAAATTTCCTATGAGATATCCTATCTCTTACTAGATGTCCTGTTTTTATTGCATTTTCGCCTCAGCGACAGCCATCACTGGTTGTCAGTGAAGAGAGAACAGAAAAGACCCACTCAGTCCAATAGTTGATTAAAGCTGGGGTCCGTTTGTGTTTATTTATTTATTTTTATTTTTCGTTGCCTTTTCTACTCAGTTTTATTGATTTTATTTTTATTGCACTGAAACATAGAGCCCCGTTTATTCAACAGGAATCGGATTTAATACCACGTACAAAGAATGAAACATTGGTTCTCTATTGCCCTGAAGTAGAAGCTTTGATTGGAAATACTCCCATCTGAGCCCCGTCTTCTTTCGGAATACCTGCCTGTATTGCTGTTTGATATAGAGATTCCTCGGACTCTACGAAAAAATTCAATACCGTCAACACCCTTTTGGGGTGACTCAAATATCTGGTGGTTACCAGGGAGGGGGTCCTGAGCAATCCCCCAGGCGATATATGAAATTTAACCTCTCCTCAAGATGAAAAATATCTGCCACAAATATTTTCTTCATTATTTTCCGGTATATAACCGATATAGAAAATATATTGATTAATATACTTTTTTTTAAAGTAAACGATGAACAATAATAACCAAGAAATGTGATGCTTTAATGGATTTTATAAATTATTTTTGTATATACTTGGCGAAAAGCCGATTAAATCTACAAATATATTTCTAAGGCTCTGTGCTAACTTTTATTTATTTATAAAAAAAGAAAGTCTAAATTATATGATGCATAATTGAACGTAAGTTTCACATTATCTAAACTATAGGGCACAATCATAATCTCAAATCATTTATATATTGATAGTGTATATAGACTAAGAGGATCGAGTTAGACCCACAATATGAAATTAACATAGATTTTATTCAATAATATTTATCACATATATTTGTTCCTTATATTACCTAACTAGTTCATTATTGAAAAAATACATCTATAACAGATTAATTTTAATTAATTTTCAAATGTTTATATAATGGCATATGTTTTGAGCTCCCTCGAATAAAAAAAAATATAGAAAAAATACAATAAAATATTACCATCTAGAGCATATAATTATAAATAATATGTTCTTTATGGTTAGGGAGACCCACATCATTCTCCCTATTTTAAATAATATATAAATGTTTGTTAGTTTTATTAAGCGTGGCCATAGCTTTTATTTTTAAGGAATTACATTATTGTCATATGAATGTAAAGCGAAAAAATATATTTGTTAATGAATAAAATCATACCAATAACAGAAGATATGCTCGAACAACAAATGCTGTAAAGAGGATAATGATAATAGCAATAATATATTATCACAATTGTATGATGCAGCACGTAAAATATTCAGTATATCATCTAGAGGCAATATTTCAAAGCAAATTTAATATTTAGAGAAATATACAAAAATTAAATATCATGAATGAGGGCGTATCAATCAAATATTTTGCTATAATATAAACTGCAACGCTACCAATTAAGAGGCACCAATTTTCTTCGAAGGCTTGGGTTCGTATTTCCCGTCGGTCACCAATATGATAAACTTTCAAAACAAATAGTTAGATTTTTTTTCATTGTTAATTGTTTTTAATATAGTTGAACTATCGTTGCTCTCTTGGTTAGAGATAATCATTATTGCATTACAACTCAATTTATATCTTATAATAAGTAGAGTCTCATGACAATGAACAGTGTGCTTGTAATATAGTTATAAAAGCCATTAAATGGAAGATCAACCCTATTCTATCTGAGTTATTGTGAATCTTAGAAGTTCTCCAATAGCCCTGCGTGGCTCCAGCTGACCACTGGCTAAGATCACCTGAGTCCACTGCCTACAAAACGCGGGAACACAGCACTCCAGCTGTCTTATATCCAGCTGGAAATATCCAAGAGAGTGGAATACATGTGTTATTTAAATGTTTTGTATGTTTATATATATTTATTTATACTTGCTTTAAACTAATCAGTCTGTAGTAAAGCGACTCATGTGAATTTGTTAATTTTTTTTGTGACTTAGGACATGCCATGTATTTTTACTATGGATACCCTAGGGGGGAAGGGTAGAATCCTCTTCCTCTCAAAAGTAATTTATCACAATGGTTCGATAACCATGCCCCCCCAATAAAGAAGTACAATTTAGAATGTGTCGGGAATAAAAGAAACGTCCGGACGGGACCTATGTCGGATACCTTCCAATTAAGGTCTAATTGGACTTCAAAGATGTCGATGTAACCTGGAGAATGACAGGAGACAAGGCACGAAAAGGGTGGGGGAGGGCCCTCCATCTCTCTCCCCTCTACATTTACCTCTGGAACACAAACACACACATTCAGAATGGAAGAGAAAAAAAAGTGAGTATTTTTGCATTTTAGCATAATGTAACTCATATAACATTGTCATTTACAGCTATGAAATCAAGCTAGTCACAGTTTGGAGCTATACATGGTATCAAGAACCGGCTTTTGAAAGCTTCCTTAAAGTAGTCATAGAAAAACTTATAAGAGCAGAAAATTATAAAGGCTATATATTAAATTAAAATAAAATAAATGTTCACTCTTTTATGTCCATAATTGAAATAAAGAAACCCAATTTGATTGAAAAGTTAACCTCTACTATGATTTCGTTAACAGGCGAGATGTACAAAGTGGGATTGAGAAGAAGATGATATTTTATTTATTCAAAAACTGGTTCATTGTTAATGATTAGACAAAACTAGAAAACTTTATAAATCTGAAATGAAATAATTAAATTTTATAATAAATGAAAAAACTCTATAAATTTATAGCAGGCACATAAAAGAGATGTGTATAATACTGTAACTAAAAGTTGAACAAAACCCCGCTATTTTCTTTCAAAACCAACATTCATGGGGAATCTCATTTGTTAAAGCACTTAGAAGAGTTTGTTTATTCATTGAAGGAGAGGGTTGGAGACAGGGGGTGTAAAGTTGAATTTAATAAAAATCTCGATTATCACCAAGAGATTACTTTACCATCATCATGATTTGAATATCAGGTTGTCAGAGGCCCTAACGAGAGTCTAATAAATTACTAGCAATGTTAACTCATTCGAGTTATAGACGATGCATTCGTCATAATTGGCGGTCAGACTCGTAGTGAGACCAGATATTATTCTCATCTCCGTCGTACGGGTTCGATTCCCGGCTGAGGTAGAGATTTTTTTCTAGCTCCCTGTTCGATTCAAATAAATAATGAAATGTGGGATTACCACAATTATCATCATGATTTGAGTATTTTCTTTTAGTCATTCGTGCATAATTGGTGTGGATTATGTAGTTTTTAATGTATTATCTTCCCGGGTAAATATTACTAATTTGCACAGTAGGTCGGTTGAGAATTATTTTTTTATTTTTTTAAGTTCTTTTTCCAAGAACTGTTCTTCTTGATAGCGATTTACACTGCAGGTCCTCGTTCTGGTAGATATCCCATGACAAATAGTCGAATCAAAGCATCCGAAAGGCTATGGTGCCTAATACTCAAAATTTCGAAATCCCGGAATTTCAATAGTTTGTCCAATCTTCAATTAAATCCACCATTAATGGGGTTCACTATTTGGAATCTATCTGGACAAAAATATCTATCACTCCATAAAACTTCAAATATATTCTGCTTGAGACAAAGAGATTCTGAAGATGAAGAGAGGTTAAAAACCCAAGCAAATGAAAAATACGAGTGTTGGGAACTATAATTAGATAACCAGGCGATAGATAACCAACCCTAAATCCCAGTTCATAGAAAATAAGTCATATTTTTAAATAATTAATTGATTGAGGTATGTAATCCCATGCTAAATTATTTACAAGAAATGCACAGGGAGCCAGTAAGATTACTACACGGCTGAGGTAGTAGGTTTTTTGTTTCTTTTTGGTGTCTCCCTGTGCATTTCTCGTAAGTCATATTTTACTCATTTTTGTTTTACCTGGTCCATCCTAAGACTCACATAAAGTTCAGACTTCAAGTGATTCTTTAGTAAACAATGGATCCGTCTCACAATCTTCCCTGACCCAAATCAGCCATGGAATTATTGGAAGCTTTGAGGATTGGAACTCTTTCGTCTGCCAACAGAAGAATTCTTACTCTCTGTTCTTCAGCATCCTTAGGAAGACCCAGAAGGAAGGGAAGACGATGGCGAAGAGGTCGCTCGACTCCCCCGTGATCGGAATCTGGGAGCCCCAACTCACCCCCTCAACCCCCGCCCCCTGATTTTTCTTGTTTGCTTCATTAATACAAACCGACGGGGCGGACTGACTGTGTGTTTTGCCCCGGGGGTGGGGACTCGTTCCCTCGAGTGTTGACATGTGTCTCGGCAGTGTTTGCCCGCGGATCGCGACGTCGATTCTTGTTGTGTCTCTTCTTTTTAGAAGGGAGGGGTGAGAAGTCAGAAATGGGGAGCTTGCGTCAACTTCTATTTGACTCACTCTTAAACGATGATTGTGGCTTATCATAAAAGTACATAATGTATTGAATAGATCACCGAAAAATATGTAAACATTGTAAGTTTAGAATGTAACACAAGAACATCCAATTTTCAGATCCTGCTTATAGTGAAAAATGGAACCGTAGCCTTTGTTTCTTCTCATTTTCCTTTACTTTAAAAACAGACATCATTATTTTAATGTTCTTATGCCCAATGAAGTTATTTACATAGATTATAAAGTTTATTTATATTTAATATAAATAAAAAAAACACCCGGGATTCTCATTACACTGTATGTAGTTATTACCAAGAGAAATAGTTTATTGTCCATAGTCTATCCATTAGTTCAATTCCAAAATAAAATTATCTCCAAAGTTATCTGATCAAACGCTCCAGGTGCAACAGACAGGATATGTGTCATTCATCCCCTTCACATATCCATCTGAGTTACGTTCTGCGCACGCGTTAAGCCAAATTACCTTCCATAGAGAGATCGAATAGTCCTTAATGAGTCCTTCACTGTCATTTATGGCTGTCTGAGAAAGAGAGAGGGAGTCGAAGGGGGAGAGAAGAGAAGAGGAGAAGAAGAATTTATTTCTTAGAGAAATTGTTAACGATCATCGGAGCCATCTTTGAAATCTCATCTTATGAATTCTTTAATAATTCTATACGCATTTATATTACCATCCATATATTATAGGTTTCAAAATAAATTAAATTGACTCATACATGATAGAAAAGAAAAAAGAGCTAATTCTAAAATTCGTGGCTTTAGTGTACCAGATGGAGGTTAGCATATTCCCTCTTGAGGGAAGACTGGTGTCGCGCAAGCGTTGCCTTAAAAATGTTTAGGTTAGCCCCCCCCCCCTCCTTTAGTTCCATGAGATTCGCAGCTTCTTAATGGCGAACATTTTTTAATTACTNACCTTGACCGAACCCCAACTAAAATCATCTAATAATAATATATACGGTCAAAAAAACTCTCCTTTTGAATTTATAAATTAAATATGTTAACATTAGCAACTATGGCTGCACAATTGATTAACTTATAAATATATCATTACAATGCTTTGTTACTTTGTTTAATAGTCATAATAATAACATAGTTTCTTATAATTATTTATCTATTTTATTCATAAAAACACTCATGCAATCACAATGTTAATTAATCACTATATTCGCTTATAACAAAAGTACTTATAGTTTGGCTTTGCATGGTGTCATTATATATAGAATAATTACAGAGAAAATGAAAAATCTCCTCAGTTTATTTATTTATTTTTTTTTTTAAACCGAACGGAACTCTGAACACAGTTTTTTATGTTTAGCATGTGTTCAATAATGTGTTAGAAAGTATATAGACATGTATGTAATACATTATGTTTTATTTCGTATTTTAAAATCTTGAAAGAATCAGCAATAGAATATACATAATATCGAGTGAGAAGATTTTTGTATTTTTGAATGGACAGCAATTATGAAGTTGTTCCCCCTTCTTCTTGAATTTAGTTCCTCTTTTAATTGAATCATTTGAATTATTACATTTAAACAAGATTGAAGAAATACATAGGTGATAGGAATGCATATTTCAAGTCTTTCAATTTAATTCCCTTATTTAAAATTATTCCTTCTAAGACCTTAAACTACTAAAATTAAACCAATAAAAAAAAATTATCACCACTTGGTTAATAGAAAAAGCTAATATCAGTTAATATTCTCATATATTTTGGGTTCGTTAAATAAAGAGAAAAATTAAAGTTAAGATAGAATGAGATCTTATTTTGAAATCTCATGCGCATATGCCTTCTCATAAAAATTTAGTATGAGTAACTGTGTGTCATTTGTAGTTTACACCTTTCTGTGTTTTAAAAAAGTGTTTTCCAAAACTAACAATAAAGGAAGTATAACCGATTTTAAAATTAAGTCGAGGTTTAATTTGTGATATTCATAATCTCAGCGGTTTTATTAAAAGTTTTACAGAAAAAATACTCAAATAACAGTTCAGTTCTCATTTATGAAAAAGGAGTAAATCGCTCAGCCCAACTGGTTAAAATTTAATATCATCTTTATTATGATTATTTAAAACTATAAGTAAAGAAAATTTTTAGGAAATTACATTTTTAATATTTTATATTTAAATTTTTTCATAGCACTAAAATTAACCAAGATATTGTGTATTGGATCTACTTTAAAGTCATTTACCTTTATGTAAGGTAAGACCGGGCACTACCAAAGGTAAAACCGATAAAGTTAGTGGAAAACACCCTCCCTATTTGTTTCAACTAGCACATTTGTAAAACATACGCATTTATTTTGTTTCTAAGAAAAACAGTTCTCTGATAATGAGGTCTAGCTAAATATCAAATTTAAAAATAAACAACACTGAAAATTATAAGTACATGCACTTCCAGAATGATGTTTATTTTTTTATTAAATCTCTATAATCAATTGTAAACAAGAATCATAATATTTAAAAATAATCTATATCGAATAAATAAGTTAAGGTAATATATAAAAAAAAAAGTACCTCACCACAATGCTAATATACAAATTATATTTGAAGTGATTTCTGGCTCATTAATAAAAATAAAACCTTTTTCGTCATGACAAAATGTTGAGTCCTTGTCTAAATTTGGACTGAAGAATGTCAGAGACAAACCATACCACATTTCATGTCAAGCAGGCCTTATGATTAATTCGTATGATACCAGCTGATACGGGGAAATCTTTATGAATAAGTGAGGTTCATAAACCGATTTCACACATCATTCATCAGTTATGAGTGGTATGCTGGCTGAAATGAGCTGTCAATTGTGGCCAAGTGTAGGTATCATACATTATATATCACTTCCACATCGAAATACATCTAAAATGAGGAAGTTTTTTTTTATATATCGCTCAAAATTAGCATGATTATAATTTTTTTAAAAATATTCATTTTTCCTTTGAGGACTTTCTACCTGCTCCACAATGCCGGTGAGTCTAGAAGTTGTCGAACACATATTAGATTATAAAAGGATATATATATAATACTAGATNCACACACAAATATTTGTCTCTAAAAGCTCTTGCGTCCAAAATTTTTTAAATAATGAAACCAAATAAAATATGAGCTTCTTCTAATATATGAGAGAGAGAGAGAGAGAGAGAGAGAGAGAAAGAGAGAGATACATTAAGCTTAAAGAGCTCAAGGAACTATGAGGAATGAAATAAATACAATTAAATAACAATTGATTGATATAATTTTTTGTATTTTATCTTTTTTATCCTACGTAAATTATAACGATTAAATGCAAAGGAATAGAATACAAAATCTAACATTTGATTCATGTTAATTATAATATATTAACAAGAATGCTTTATAAAAAATAATATTTAATTTTAAAGATCAATATCAATTTTGAACTTGAGTAGCACTATATTCTGGAGGGATATCTGTTGAAACAAATTAAATGTATACTGGTTTCTCAGTATATAAATAAACTCCAAATATGAGTAAATTGCAAGGTAGGTTCAAACTATCTTAAATTAATTCTTTCGATTAGCCTAAAACAAAAAAAAAAATGGCGAAAATTAAAGGTAATATCAAAAGGAGATTTTGAATAAAAAGAAGATTATTAGTAGAGAATTTTTTGGAGTTCGTTAATAGGGTTAAAATTAATTTTTACTATAGACTGAAAATTTGAAAATGTTAAGAAATCTCCTTAACACAATAGCTTTTCTCTCAACTCTATCTGTTATTTCATTTCCTCGCTTAGTTCAATGGCTTGATTTTTAGAGGAGTTGAGTGAATATTTTTTTTTTAAAGGCCTGAAGGCAAGCAGAATGTTATGAGCGAATTGCTAGACAATAAGTTACTTAAAACTGTGGGAAGGAAAGTGTACTGAGGAGATCAGTAATTTATTATTTGTTTTATTATTAAACTTTTATTACTTTATTACATTCTGTTAAATAAAATATTTTGTAATTTGATCACAATTAAGTAAAAATGACATTCAATATCAATCACGTGAGGAGAGACGGTAACCCATGACAGCACTCTCAAATTATTTACAGATTATGTCCCCAGGAGGTCACGAGGCCATCTTCGTTTGAGTCGACGGGGAGGGTTGTAGGGGTTAGAGTTGGAAGACAAGGTCCGTGCTTGTGGATTAGGATGGTATGGCAGTTTACTGTGGAAAAGGGTTAAGTGGGAAGAAATGAAGTCTTGAACAAAAAGGATGAATTGGATACGTAATAGGTAGCATTTGCAATTATTCGGAGGGTTTTGGATCGAAAGGACTGGATTCTTTGGATGTTGGAAGGCTTGGGGGCACCCCAGATCCGTAATCCGTAAGTCCAGATTGATCGTAATAAGGTTTTGTAGAGCGTCAGTTTGTTTTTAGTCGTAAGATTGGAGTTCTTATTCATGAGTCTGTATAGAAGTCCATATCGTCGATTGAGTTCTTGTCCTTTAATTTAATTTAAGGAATATTGTTAAATTTCACTATTTTAGAGAAGTATTTTTTCCACAGTTGGGAATTAACGCATTTTTCTTCATTGATTTTTATTCTTCATTTGCCACACCATTGTTTGATTTTTTCGAGGTGATCTTGTAGGTTTTTAGAAGCAGTTTTAGGATCGGGTTGGGAGGATAGGATAGCTTTGTCTTCCGCAAATAGAGCTAAGAGAGTACTTGGATGGATAGGGATGTCAGCAGTGTACAGGATGAATAGGATAGGTCCAAGCATACTACTTAGAGGAACTCCCGCTTCCTCTTGGTAGGAATCGGAGTTTTACTCCTTTATGGGCAAATCAATTTTTCTTTTATTATTTTGGTACTCTGAAAGCTTTCACTATAGCTCGAGGTCACTGTAATTTATAAAAAATAATTGCCCAAAAATATGTAATAACCAAGAGATATGTTACAATAATATTATTATTGTTAGCAGTAGTAGATTATAATTTATGCAATCATTATTATTAACTAAGAAGTTTTCTATTCATTTTGCTCTAACATCCATATAAGTAGAATCAGACATTTCAATAAAAATCTCTAATTTTTCTTGACAAGGTGGTTCAAGTAGGGAATGGGCAAGGATGTTAAGCCAGAGGATCTCTGGTCGATGCCTCTCTCGAGGGGAAGGAAGTCTTGCCGCTTCACCAGAGGTGCCTGGGGATGGGCAGACTGCTTCATCTGATGATGGTAAGCAGGTGGCAGGGAAGTGGAAGGGTTTGGTAGGGTGGAAAGGGGTGGGTGGAGATAACTACAGTCCTTACCTGTCTGAGGGGTGGGGGAGGCATTTCTGTTTCAGAAGAACTTCTAATGAGCTCTAGAAATAATCTAGAAATGAGCGTCCGATTTGCTGAATTGAGGTGCATTATTTCATGAAATATTACTTAGACAATAATTTTATACAAGAAAGTGCAAAATTTAGTGGAAATTAAATAAAATAAAAATAAATGAAAAAAGAACAAATAAAGAAAAAAATAATATATATATCATATGAAATAAAAATAAAATAAGTAGTGCAGAATAAATAATAATATAAATTTATCATACATATATATAATATTGAACATTTTGTTAATTGATACATAAATTATCAATAGTTTAAATAAATAATAAATACAGAAAACAAAGAAGAAAGAATTACACAATTGACTAAATTTTTAACTTTATTATATAAGCCTTTGTGAGTGTGTGTGTGTGTGTATA
>KZ809380.1:52774-70573 GCA_000696205.2 Oncopeltus fasciatus
TATAAAAGTGAATCTTAAAACTTAAGAAGAGAATATTCCAGAATTAAAAAATATTATATAAATTACACAGAGGATTAAACATCATGGACGTGTCATACATTTGAAAACAAATCAATCTGTTTTTGAAAATGTGAAAATCATAGAAAAAGAGAATACTTCAGTCAAACGTAAAATTAATGAAGCCTTTATACTTCTCAAAAATCAATAAACAAGAAAGAAGATATAAGAGGTACGGTAACTGTATATTTTAAATTATCATTTACAATAAATAATTAAACTTACTCTAAGAGTATCGGCAATTAATAGTAATGATATAGTAATTGATAATAGCAATTGATAACAATTACATAACAATATTTTGAATAATCTTCCTTTCTAGATACTTTTAGTTAGTTGTGTTCTAGTTTTATTGTAGTAAATTTTATACCAGCTTTACCAATCGCTATACATTTTTTATGATAGGGTGATAAAAAATGATAAGCAGCATTACATAAATGTAGATAATGAGATATAATTAGCTATATATCTCGAGACGTAGATATACATAGTCGAAAGGCAGTCCCATTATATTACAATTTCAATTTTCACATACTTTTTTATTCATTTAGAAATTAGAAATAAAACATTTTTTTAGCTATATTATAAAAAACCTTCGCATAATAAGCTTCTTTTACGAGAAGAAAATATAAGATCGGGTTTAACGATTACTTTTCAAGATAATTATTTCTAGGTTATTAATATATGAATTATAAGACCTTCAAATAGTTTCAAATAATGTTATAAGTATACATCCTTAGTTTAACCAAGTGATTCAAACGCAAAGGAAAAAAAAAATCATACAGAGGGAATGAAAGAGTCAGAAAGAGAGAGAGAGAGAGAGAGAGAGAGAGAGAGAGTGAGAGAACTCGGGGCAAACCTTAAAGTGCAGAATTTGAATTTAATAAAATCCTGAGCAAAAAGGGAAAAAAATTTATATCACTCCGGGTGGGACTGGTGAGGGGGAGAAAAGGAAGGGAAAAACTGTTATTAAATTATTCAAAAACGTTGGAGGACGTCCATTAAAAAGAGGCCTGTCGCCGGCTGACCCTTTAATCAGGCGACGACCCCCTCCAAGAGTGTAATGAAGTCCTGTCTAACAAGCCCTCTGTTGTCACACAAAACCGTCGCCGCGCCACTGCGCCCTACACGTCTTTTTTCTCTTTTTTAATTTACTCCTACCTCGCTGGGGGATATTAGACACAACAAGCTCTTTACTCCCCCTACACAATCCTCATACACACATAGTGGTGCGCTCTTCACTCGCCTCTCCCCCTGAATATGTTATGGATTTTCTTCTGAAGGAAATAAAAGTAAAGAGAAACTTTTCTTTTTTTTTTTTTTTTACTATTATTATTCTTTTATTCCCATACAGTATGCACAGTGATCAACAATGTTCTGTCACTTTCAAGAAGAGACAGTTAAAGTCAATGTTTAGTACTTTTGTAGAAACTTCAACTAGAAATAAATATTTCTTTGACCAAACTTAAAACGCTTGGTCTAATCTGATGAGTTTGGAGTCAATCAATGAAAATGTGTATACTTCTTCTTTTTTTTCCTGGAGGTTACCGGATACTATTGGTCACTTTAGGGATGAAATAGATATAGAAGAATGTAGCGTTTATTCTGACCTCAGAATAAATTAACTTTAAGTTTAAAAAAGAGAGTTTTTTTTTTGACCGTAGATATTATTCTTAGATGATTTTAGTTGGGGTTCGGTCAAGGTAGATCCAAAAAAAAACACAAATTTAAAAAATGTATTTTTTTTATTACATACATTAGTCATGGAAATGTGAACTTAGGGACAGGACGTCCTCTCTCATCTTCATGATAGCCCTGAAGATGGCTTACAATGTAAGCCGAAAGGTCGGCAGATAATCCTTTATAAAAAAAATACATTTTTTAAATTTGTGTTTTTTTTGGATCTACCTTGACCGAACCCCATCTAAAATCATCTAAAAACTTTAAGTTTGTCTTTGCTGTACTTAAAAAAAAAAAAAAAAAAAATTACCCAACTACTTTGATTTAGTCCATTCCTTTAAAAAAAAAATAAAAATATCCACTTTGGTACAGTGAGGCAACAGATTTGAAGAATGTTTTCAGTAATTCATTAATTGTACTTCAGAGAGCATCAGGGGTTTTCGCTTAAAACTCACGAAGAAAGTTTATAGACACTTTCCAAGAGGTTACGATTCCACAAAGAAATTGATTAGAAGCTACAGAGACATTGAAGTTAGAATATTTTTGAATCCTTTCTCACTACACTACAGATCAATGTCTGTACCAATCATGTATCGCGGATATGGTTTTCAGACATTGTGATATTTGATTGAGCGAGTTTTCAAACATACAAGCTATGTCTAATATAATGATTCATTTACTAGTCAGAAAATAAAAGGTTTTTATAATTTTGGCCAGATGTCACCTACTTTCGAAATATTGAAGTTTCAAGATGTCACCTATTTCAGAATAGATATGGTAGAGAAAAAATGTATATCAAAAGCCACAAACTCCTTATCTATATCTTAAAAATTGTACCCGCCAAATTACAACTTCAGTTTACTTAGTAATTGTAAATTTGTAGTTATAATTCTTCATTCTCATTCCCTATCTAGAAAAATGTATTTGAAAGCGTCGAAATTAAGATGATCATATGGGTAACAGAATTTTGAACTTAGTTTTTATTCTTGTAGTACAGGAATAACTTTTCACTTGTGGACATTTATTTTTATTGTAATATTATTTAGATAAATAAATAAATGAAAATAATATTCCCAAGAGGAAAATACTACTCAAATATTTAGTGAGTCATTTTCTAAATCTGTGTAGTTGAAATAAAAAATAAATGGGAAATAGTTTATTTTTTTAAAAACAAAAAAGCTATTTCCTTGAAAATCAGTAAAATATATTAGATTAAATTTCAAATTTCACGTTGAGCACGAATAAACAGTCTTAAACTACAGTCCATGGAAACGAAACGACGGTGTGTAGGACTGACATAATATTTTGGACTTCTCCAGTAGGGCTCAAGAATCATTCCTCGGGGCTGGTCATGGCTACCAACTGAGTTTTTGAAAAACAGGTCATGGCTTATAATCATCCGTAAAGATGGAGGTAGTTCTGAACGCTGGGATGGCCTGGAACGCCATATTCTCCCCACCACAAATTTGTGTCCTACAACTCTCCCAGAGAAGAAAGCATTAAGTATTAATGTTGCTATCATTAAGTATAGTATGCTGTCTTATAACATTTATCTTCTGAGTACTCAATACTCAGTAGAGTTAGGAAATCCACCAGGCATACTCAAAAGAGGATTTCAGACACAAGCCAAACTACTTGAGATGTTCTTCATCAAGCAACAGATTGTATATCTTGTGTTGTGGGTTCATCCTCAGAAATGAAACTTTGTTTAATATCTATAATAGGGCCACAAAAGATGTCCTAAGATAATAGTTTTTCCAAGAGCCAAATAAATCCCATGTACATTTTACTTGCGTTGATCGTTTCCTAATTAAATATTCCCCTGTGGATAATGGGAAACAAGATGTTTGTGAACGAATAGGATAACATATAATATAAGATAACTTATAAGTACTCCAGGATTCCAATTTCTTAGACGACTGAAAAAATTATTCTCATTATGTAAAAACAATTCTAAATATATAGAAATAGATTTTGCGGATTCATTAAAACTTAAACAATTAATGAGAGGGAATAGACTAAAAAAATGTATCTGTCCCAGCTAGGACTCGAACCGTATCTGCAAATTCCAAAATTTTGACGTTATTCGACCATGGTTCATTATAGTCCAAAAGACCATGCTGAAAGGTGAAAGTAGACAAAGAAAAACTCAACTTTTTTCTTTTTCTGACATTTATCTCAGAATCCGAAAGTATCAGAAAGTACTTTGCTTTGCATTGAAATTCCAGTAAACAGACATAAAAAAAAGTAAAACATCTTCTAAAAATAAGAATAATTGGTCGTATAAATCCAACTTAAGACCTATTAACTACCCTTTGTTTTTAACAAACCATTATTTATAGTAGAATCATGTAAAAATTTATCAGCAAGTCATATATCTTCTGAATAAATTAGGTTCATCTAGTTTAGATATATAATGCATATTTCTTTCTAAATTCAAAAATGCTATAAGTAATAATGTAATGATTACATGAAAATCCTTGTATTACATGATAACTTTTTATATTCAATGTATTATGCATTGTTTTAGAAGATAGACTGCAATGATGTTTCAGCTAATTTAACAATGTGGCCCCTAGAGGTTAACTTGAGGTCGCTGACCGCAGGTTGAGTTAAAATGGCCATAGCCTTCTTTCCGAGGACAGTATTTGCAAAATACGCTCCTGTATGAGTTTATATTAAGTAATCCACACTCAGTAGTTTTCTTATATTTCCACCATTTCCAATTCAAGTCCCCTATATGTACCATACTTACTTCTGGCACTAGCACCCTCCTACTTATTTCTGAGTTTCAAGAGTTCCCGCCAGAAACCTACTTGCTTCTTCTTCTCTTCCGGTTTGTATGTTCCGGACATTTCAACAACTTATTGCCGTTTAAGAGAAATAGCTTCTCATTTATTTCCTTCTGAAGATAAGAATTGTTTTTGCTAGTTTCTCTTCTTATCTATATTAATTGTTTTTTTTTATAAAGATTTTGGACGATAACATCCCTTTTTATACTATATGCGTAAATAATTCCCTTTAGCACATTTCCAAAAGAAAATTATAGCTGTAGAATACCACAACTCAGCCTTTGAATTCGGGAGATCTGCCCATACCCCTACAATGCATTGTATATTATTATACTCTATGGATGTAACTTGTTGATCGTCCAGTTTTATGAGGAGGGAGTTGTCAGGAATTTAGCCAATGTTTTGGCCTAAATTTCAGGCCTCCATCAGGGCTAAATATGAAATTAATTTATTCGTGTGTTGGATGAGGCATGTTTCAATATTATTTTTGTATGTTTTTTCTTCATATTCAGCCTGATGTAGTCCAAAATACTGGCTAGAATAAAAACTTTTTTATTTGAATCGTACAGGGAGCTAGAAAAAAAACTCTCTACCTCAGCTGAGGATCGAACCCGGGTCCCCCACTTTCCGGGAGGGTGCGCTAACCAACTATACCACCGAAGGAATAATTTCTAGTTCACCGCATTTCATGATAGTTAAAATTAGTTTTTAATACTTCAGCTCACAAGACTGAATTCTTGACAATCCTCTCCTAATTATTCTACTGTATTTGCTGAATTGAAGAGGTTAAATCAATTGACACAACTAAGAAGTCTTCTACAACTTTTATTAATTTATTTTATTTCAAAGGTCTTTCTGAGTCAAAAGTGCCATTATGGCGTCCTTGTAATAGCAGTTTGGATAATAGTCTATACACTGTGATAGCGACATATCTGTGAGAGGAAAAATAAAAGTCCAGATCATAAAGCTATTGGCATCCAAAGACACTGCGAATAAATATATAATCGCAAGAGGAAGTAAATCTTATTGCTAAATAAAAATAATTTAGTATATAGATTAATTAAAATTACTTTAGAATTTAGCTTCCCTAAAAGATTGAGTTATGATATCATATATCTTGAGTGGTGATCTTTATAATTGATTGCAATGACTACTGAACGAGTCGTTCCGAAGGATTCCACTTGTTTGTTATCAGCCTGTTTTAGCTAACATCATAACGCTGCTACACTTTCGTAGTATTTTCGATAGTACACGGGAGTTAAATTAACAGTCTAGTAGGTTTAATTTGTAACACGGTACAGAATGCCGGGCGTAACAATAGGTTTTTCCATTAGTGGAATAGGCTAATGCAACAAACGCGGTGTACTTTGCGACACATTATAGCGTGTCCCCGTAACAGACTATTCCCGTGCGCGAAATATATACAGGCGATATACGCTGATCCGAGCAGTCGCTATAAATGAGTTTCGATCTCATTAATGACAATACCTCCCACTACTGAACGGCACTGACTTCCCCCACCCCCCGCCACTTGTTGGAGATACCGTTCACGCGTTCACCCATGAAATATTTAACCGCTCGTTTCGATAAAGCTTAGTTTAATTTGGAATCATAGTTCGGAGGGCGCGTGTCTGAAGGGCTCCGATTAGCAGCTAATACAGGGCATCCTTGTTCCAAAAGGGCCTTAATGGAATTGTTAAGAAGGGTAAATCCGGTAATATTCGGCCCACATGGCAAATATGTCGACGACCTTCCATATGCGAGCATAACATGCATGAAATATACCTGACAAATATAACATATATTATTCACAAATATGTTTTAATTTCAGAATCGATGCTCATCCTTTTGCCCCTAAACTGGAATTTCCAATGAAAAAAAAAAATCTTATCTGGATTTCTTAAGGGAGACTTACGTGAGCCTTCTTTTAGTTTTAATATCCATTCTTTCTAGTTCTTTCATATAACTAAATTGGGTGTAGGGGTTTTAGCAAATTCCGTAAGATTGTACCTATTGAGGTTGTTTTCAATTTAAAACAAAAAGATGTTATCAATACTAACTATGGCACGTTAAAAATGATAGTCACTAAAATTTAAATACATATTTATTTGAATTGTACAGGGAGCCAAAAAAAATCTTACTACCTCAGCCGGGAATCGAAATCGGGACTCTCACTTGCCGGGCAGGCATGCTACCTATTACACCACCGAAGGAGTTGAAGATAATTTCAGGCTCCAGAAATGTCATGATTTAAGTGTGTGTGTGTGTGTGTGTGTGTGTGTGTGTGTGTGTGTGTGTGTGTGTGTGTGTGTGCGCGTGCGTGTGCGTGTATGTGTGTGTGTGTGTGTGTGTGTGTGTGTGTGTGTGTGTGTGTGTGTGTGTGTGTGTGTGTGTGTGTGTGTGTGTGTGTGTGTGTGTGTGTGTGTGTGTGTGTGTGTGTGTGTGTGTGTGTGTGTGTGTGTGTGTGTGTGTGTGTGTGTGTGTGTGTGTGTGTGTGTGTGTGTGTGTGTGTGTGTGTGTGTGTGTGTGTGTGTGTGTGTGTGTGTGTGTGTGTGTGTGTGTGTGTGTGTGTGTGTGTGTGTGTGTGTGTGTGTGTGTGTGTGTGTGTGTGTGTGTGTGTGTGTGTGTGTGTGTGTGTGTGTGTGTGTGTGTGTGTGTGTGTGTGTGTGTGTGTGTGTGTGTGTGTGTGTGTGTGTGTGTGTGTGTGTGTGTGTGTGTGTGTGTGTGTGTGTGTGTGTGTGTGTGTGTGTGTGTGTGTGTGTGTGTGTGTGTGTGTGTGTGTGTGTGTGTGTGTGTGTGTGTGTGTGTGTGTGTGTGTGTGTGTGTGTGTGTGTGTGTGTGTGTGTGTGTGTGTGTGTGTGTGTGTGTGTGTGTGTGTGTGTGTGTGTGTGTGTGTGTGTGTGTGTGTGTGTGTGTGTGTGTGTGTGTGTGTGTGTGTGTGTGTGTGTGTGTGTGTGTGTGTGTGTGTGTGTGTGTGTGTGTGTGTGTGTGTGTGTGTGTGTGTGTGTGTGTGTGTGTGTGTGTGTGTGTGTGTGTGTGTGTGTGTGTGTGTGTGTGTGTGTGTGTGTGTGTGTGTGTGTGTGTGTGTGTGTGTGTGTGTGTGTGTGTGTGTGTGTGTGTGTGTGTGTGTGTGTGTGTGTGTGTGTGTGTGTGTGTGTGTGTGTGTGTGTGTGTGTGTGTGTGTGTGTGTGTGTGTGTGTGTGTGTGTGTGTGTGTGTGTGTGTGTGTGTGTGTGTGTGTGTGTGTGTGTGTGTGTGTGTGTGTGTGTGTGTGTGTGTGTGTGTGTGTGTGTGTGTGTGTGTGTGTGTGTGTGTGTGTGTGTGTGTGNAATAGCAACCACGTGCGTACAATTGACAAACTCGCAAAGGTTATGTTTACTACTTATGAACAGCTGATGAGAGGGGTGTTATGTAAACAAACATGTGTACCAACTGTTGGTGATGAAATATTTCATTTGTTGAAAACTCAATATATATATAATAGAATGATACTATATCTTGAAAACAAGAGCTAATATATAATTTGTATGGTCATTTTCGGTTTTAACACGTGGAAATACATTAAAATCAGCTAATTTCAACCCCGAAACAAAAACTTTGTTGTTCAGTGTAATTGCCTACAAATGAAATAAGCCCGAACTGAAAATTATTAAGTATGAAATCCCAATTCTTGCATTTCTTCGTATCACGTACACAAATCTGAACAATAGGGTTTAAGGATTTATATATTTCTATCACTGATAGATTGTAAGTCTGCAAATACATAAGCGCACAGCGAAAAGTGGCTTGCACCAATGGCTACCGCAAAACAGCCATTTGGTCGAATAACTATTTTTAAAAACTCCATATTAAGCTATCAGTTAAAATTTGGTCACCAATCTCTCTTGACTCCTACTGACGAAGAGCGAGAAATCCCAAAAAATTTTACTCTGTAATTTTTTTATTTTTGTGTGTTCACTGTACTCTATCTGCCACCTGTTCTTGTTTACTATATATGTATCTGCATATATTTATTTATATAGTAATAATAAATTTAACAAGAACAATATTGTCAATTTTTCGAAATTATCTATTTCTAGGCCGACTTTTTTAACAATTAAAGAACACACCCCATGGGCGCTAAAGCGCGTAAAGATTATTTTCTATATTTTTTATTACTATTGCCATTATGAGCATTCTCATTCAACATTGCATAAGAAAATTTAGTAAAGAAAAAGAATATATTTTTTAAAAGATGCTCCATATTACCAATGTGAATAGTATGATTTCCCTGAGAGAAATTTTCTTCATAGAAAAAGAAAGCTCTTTAATTTTACTTAAATAGAAATGTAAGGTAAATTATATTTCAAAAGAAGAAGATAAAATAAGTAGGGGCCTACAAGCAGAGCAGATATCAAAGGGCAAGATGTTGCTCTGGATCGATGAAGGAGCCGAAGGGATGAAATGTCGACCGAGTCAGATGAAGCAAACCTGCAGGGATATTAAGGGCTACTTACTTCCAGATATCAATACATATCAATATTTGCATGGATCTTTCAATACATGCAATATACATAAATAATATATCACTATTCATAATAGATACACATAACATATACGTGGGAATATAATATCTTATAACATAACTGATCTCTTATATAATATAAAATAACTTACTAGACAATATACAACACAAACATTATACACTTATAACTTCTATTGGTAACATATTGAGAGTATAAATCATTTTAAATATTTTATATTGAAAAAAAATATAATGTCGTAAAATTAATTTATAATTACAGTTGTTTTAATTTCACATTGGAAAAGTCTTAAGGCTTTCTTCAGTTTGTAAAGGAATGTCAAATTTTGCAGATTAATAAATGTTTTTTTGATGGATCGAATAGCGTTGTTCTCCCTTTTTTCGTACAGTTTATTAAATACTTCTGAATGTCAAAGTGCATGGTATTCATAAATAAATGCAGTAATGTAGTAATTGTCATGGATTTGAAAGGACCTTGGCATGTTGACCTGACATTAAATTTGGCTTGACTCTAATAACCTACTTTTGTGTTTTAAAAATCCATGAAACTCTTTTACTTCAGCCCCAAAATGATATCAATGTAACAGAAATTAAACACATTTTTTAAAATATTTCTATGTAAACCCAATAGCCCTTAGCAAATATATAGAAGCTCTTTTTTTATAATACTATATATGGTAATATAATGGTGTTGGAAATATTTAAAAGTAATCACAGGAAATTCGCTCGTGACCATATCCTAGACTACTAAGAACTTCATTTTTCTGACCAATTAAAAGTTTAGATTATAATTGCATAATTTGGATAATTAATTTTTTATTCAGCAACCGGACTACTGCAACTGGATAAATAAATAAATACATTTTTTAGGCATTGCTTTCATAAATATTATCCTTCCCCTTATATATGTTTCCATAAAATCTACTTTAATTTATAAATAATTTCCCATAATAATAATAATTGTATATCTACAAAACTAATAATTGTAAACTGCCTACGACTTACTCAAATTTTTGAAATAATAAGTTATGTTTCTCTATTTAAATAAAAAAAAAAGAAAGAAGTTTCTGAAATAAATAATACTGAAAAAAAATTATTAAAAAATTTTAATTTAATTTAATTGATCAAAATTTGAGATTCTGGTTAGAAATTGTATCCTAGGTACAGTGTGCGTGCGCGTGTGTGTATGTTTATCACTTATAAGTAAAAAAATACCTGTCTCATACCATATTACTAGTCCCTAACTTTTTCATTTGTTCATGAGTTATTATATGAAGAGTAACTAGTAAATACCTTATAAGTGGCCTTAGAGTTAAGACCTTTAATTACTGAATCCAAGCAGGTCAGCTCTTTGCTATAATATTCTGATGTTGACTATTGTTCAGATGAAATACATATACAGATGGGATACATTGGAAGGTGCTGCTTTTTAACTTTTTTCATTTTTTTAAATGTTACACTAATTCCATGCACACAAGAATCATATTATTAATTTTTAATTCAGCATTATTCGATTCATTTGATTTTGCACACTAATAGTTTTGTTTTTTTTCATTCATCACACTTTTCGGAGACTTGAACATGGAGTTAGCAAGTCATCCATTTATATGTTAAGTATCAGATTGCTGAAAAAATAAGGTTCATAAACTCTTGGATGGATGCTTATAAAGAGTGAGAAACTAATTTGGCATATGTTTTAACAGTAAAGAATTATGTTATATTATTATAATATATTCATTCGCCCCTCTCTCTACGAAACCCTCTCCAATTTTTCTAATTTTGCTGATGACAAAGTGGCTATTGGAGCAATGTCAAAAATGTTGATTTGAGGTAGGCCCCCATTCTTTCTGCTCTTATTCTATGACGGAAATGGTTCAGTTTCAGTCATTAGATTTCAAATTAAAACCTATTTGCTTATCAAACATGTTCTTATTTATGACATGTTCTTCTTAATCATTTATAAGGACATCAATAGTTGAGGTTTAGTCTGATAGGAGGAAAAAAGAAAAAAAGTTTTGTATAATACAATTCAGAAAAATTTGTTCTTTAATGTCAATGTTTTGGGTTGCATTTTAAGCCATCTGATAAGCCACGGTTGATAATAATTATCTCATTAACCAGGCCATTAAAGGTATAAAAGAATGTAAATGAACAAATTCATTCTATATCTTTATTGCATTAGAACTGGCTGTTTTGTGCTAGACTGTTATGATTAATCTTCTTGCAAGTGAAACCCCTCTCCTGTCTGTCCAATTTGTCTAAAAATGAACTTATTCTTTATTCTATGTTTAAATTTAGTATGCTAAGTTTGATTGATATAGAATTAACAAATCTAGGTCAGGGTATACTTTGGAACACAGATTTTGATGAACTCATTTTTAGAGTATAGTTAATTTAGGAAAAAATAAAAAAAAAATCTTTCTGTATGTATAACTTCATCCAATTTTCATATTGTTATTTATGGAGAACCAATTACTAATCATATTACCAATTGCATTTTGTCCAGCTCAGATTTTCGGTAAACCTCATTAATTTGGGATTTATCCATGACATTTTGTGTTTTAATTAAATTATTTTGTTTTAAACATTTATTTGATAAGCATATATAAATTTAGCTCTTCTTTTAGACAAAAAATCAATTAAGATAACAATATATTGTTATTATTTGTTTATTTGAATGAAGTTATAAAGAGAACAAAAGGAGATTAAACTACTTTAAAGCCACAGTTAAAATTATTTTATTAAATATACTGTTTTCTGGTTAAATTGAAAATTATTAATTTCCTAATTTTCCTTCACTGTAACAGTTTGCTAATATTTTAAAATAAATTTACTTAAAGAAAGTTAGTATTAATCTCTAATTTTCAATTGTAAACATAAAACGTACAGCACTAAATGAGTTAAAAAGAAA
Organism: Oncopeltus fasciatus; assembly: GCA_000696205.2. Classification (NCBI taxonomy): domain Eukaryota; kingdom Metazoa; phylum Arthropoda; class Insecta; order Hemiptera; family Lygaeidae; genus Oncopeltus; species Oncopeltus fasciatus. The sequence continues at coordinate 64,736 of KZ809380.1, forward strand.
CAGATAATCTTCACCACTTGTTGATACTTGTATCCATATGTATACATATACTTGTATAAAGAAACAAAAATGTAAATATATATTCATAATAAATACATGTGAATTATATCTGTTAAAAAAAAGAAGGATATTAGACCAAAATGCAATATTTATTTATTCACATTTCTGTTCAAAAGAAAAAATGTATATAAATATTCTATCTTATGATATAATTATTTGACAATGACTTTTATTAATTGTTTTGTATTAATATGTATTGACAAGAACTTCTTTAATTTCCACATACAAAATTTACATTTATTTATTTCACTCATTATATTTACATTTTATAATTATCACTTATCTAATGAGATTCAATTAATATTTTTGATTTTTTTTTATGAAACATTTAATTTTCAATCAAGTGACTATCAACTTATCAAGGATTCGCTTATTTTTACTTGCCTTCTGGAAAGCTAGATTATTTTAGAATGTAGATAAATGTGACACACCACATAATTTTACTGGCTTATTTATGCATCATGAAATAATATTCACTTTAAGAATTATTTCCTCTTAATTATTCGCTCCTCACTTTTGCCACATCTCTTTACCATATGATTAATTATCTAACTTCTTTATACACCCCAGAATCTCAATGGAAATCAATTCTTTCTAATTTGATTTTTCTACTTAATGATGGAGGTTAGCACTATATCTTTGATAATACTAACCTAAATAGGAAACAGTAACTTATGTTTATTAAATATTTTTTTATTTATTCTTAGTTAAAAACTGATTTTTATTATTTTGATAAATTGATAAAAAAAACCCTAGTTTCATGACTAGATAGAGATTTTTACATGTGTCAGTGATTTGCTGCATTTGATTTTACATGTTTATATTTAATTATGTTAATTAAAACTAAACATATATTAATCAACGATTAAAATTAAACAACCACTGCGTATCTGAATATGTAATGTAGATTGATGCACACGTTTGCTACTTACTAGCTGTCCATGTTTTGTTTTTTGTTTTTTTTGCAAAGAAGATAAAAACTAGTAACTAGTTCATTTATTTCAAGATTAATAGGGCTTGTACAATCCTTGATTTAGTTTTTATGATATTATAAGTTTTGCCTTGACTAAATGGTTCTATGTATTTGGCATTGTGAAATGTAGATATTGAATCAGAAGAAAATAATTGAAAAAGTTCATTGATTATATATCACTATATAATATAGAATTCATTGTCATCGAAACATGAATTGCTAACATACTATTTGAGAAATATTTTCTCCTAAGCATATTGTGATATTGAACTTAATTAGAAAACAAAAAAAGATTGCCTTGAAAATAATCAAAAAGCATTAATAATGTTAGTTTCCTTTAGCTGATAGATTTAACGAGGTTTATGACACTTTATAAAATGTTGATAGATTAATCTTATTATCTTGTAGAATGTTCTTAGGGTTAGATTAATATTGATGAGTTGCATTGTGAACTGAATATTTATAAAAATATATTAATATATACAAGGCTTTCACTTAACCAGAAGTGAACATTCAAATCAGTATTAAAGAGCTGGTGGTTAATCTTGGTTTAAAGTCAGTGGAGTTNTACATTTTATTATTAAAAAAAAAAAGCTTTTAAACCCATAAGACACTCAATACTTTGGGAGAGAATCAAAAAAAGTGGTTTTAAAGGTAAAATAATAAGGTTGGCGAAAAAGATGCAAGACAATTCAGAAATGCGAGTACAAATTGGTAACGAGTTATCTTATAAAATAGAATAAACGTCCGGACTACCAAAGGGGGAGAATCTAAGAGAGTCTTTGGCATTTCCGATCCAATCCACTCTACTTCTCTAAAGTTTGGTCGCCAAGCTGTTTAGATGCAGTGAAAAGTGTAAGTTCTTAAAGTGTTAGTACTAACTGTGACCCTCCCAAACTTTCAACTATGCCGTTCGATTGATGTAAATATATTGATGATAAGCACAACCTGTGTGCCTTCGCACATCCTGTAATGGCTTCTTCAGGGCTTAACGAGAAATACCTTCAGTCATTGATCCTGAATGTGCGAAAGCTCGAAAAAAAACAACAATAAAATGGTTTAATTATTACCAAGAATCCTGGATATTTATGCTGTGATAAACCAACATTAAACCTCTTTAAGTTCAGCATGTTTTTTACTATATGGAACGTTTTAAATATCCTGAATCGTTAATTGCTTCAATACTCAATTTGAAAAATATATTTTTTCATTCATTCACTAATTAAGGCTGGCTCTAGAATATTCAGGAGGGAATAGTGAAGGATGTGCTCACTCATCATAGTACTATACTCAAATTTCTTCCTTAACCAGCGTTTTTCTTAAAAACGTGGCAGAAAATAAGTAGTTATGATCCGCAATGTTTGTGTTCATTTTACCTTTTTGTATTGTCTATAAATTTTAGTCTTCCTTTCTCTTATCCGATTGTAGTCATAAGTAAATGTATTCTACTTTTTACTACAATAAGGCTTAATGTCGAATTTGGTTTTATGTTTAAAAAGAAAGGAGACACGAACAAAAAGGAAACAAATCTATATCTCTGACAATCCCTAAAGTCCCTCTTGACCGATTTCAGCCATTACCTCTCTAACTGTTCTTAAAAAAATAAATAAAATAACATAAATAAATATAAAAGCTTATTTTTTAAAATTGTTTTATTGCTTTTTTCTTTATTTATTTATTAGTATTGTTTTTANATTTTGGCTTTTACTCATATATATATTTTTTTTTTTTAGCTTCCCAGAGTAGAATCTGTTTAGATTTCTAAAAGAGAAAATTTCGCTTTCATGTGAATAGCCGTTTCCTTCACACTAAATATTTTATGTGGAAGAGGATTTGACAGAGTAAGAAAAACGAACAGCTCATTACAACTTTTTGACTTGATGATTTATCTAATTTTTTTAATAAATAAAAAAATAAAAAAGTAACTTGCAAAAGTAATTTTTGATTTAACCGAGAATTATTTTATTATAATTATATTAATTAATTATCGCGGGATAATGAAAAGATACAGCAGGATCCTCGACCAGGCACGTTTGAGATCTCTTTGAAATGAAAATACAAAAAAGAGTCACATCTATGTGTGTGAGTGTGTGACGTCAGACATCAGATAAGAGGGCTTCTGGACGCCTAGATTGATGTTTGATCGATTAAATAGGAATGATTAGCAGAGAGGTAATAGAAAATAAAGGCAGGGTAAGTTAGTGATGCATTAGGGGTTGCTGGTTAGCCGAGGTGGCAGGGCCGCAGACCACAGACTTAACAACCCCCGGGAAACCGCCATCTCAGCACTCTCTTCAGTGGCTCTCCGCAACACTTTACGCCTAATTCTCGTCAGCCTCGGCTACAATAAACACTGGACTTTTTCCCTTTTTTTTTTATGGGTAAAATTACCTTTTCAGCGCACACATTTCTCAACTTAGATTTACTTCATTTAACAACATATACACATTTGTTAACTTTTATCAAATTTTTATGATTTGATGATTTATCAAACAAAGAATTTTATTTTTTTTAAATACACATCTAACTTTCCGATCCAAAATATAACAAATATTATCCAACTTTATCATAAGAAAAACTAATTTTTAAATTTGGATAAAATTAATTTAAAAAATGTAATCTTTAAATGCAATAAAATGCTTAATTCCGACTAAAAATGGATAGGTCAATGCAGAATATTATGGATACGATTAAAATATTATTATAAATAGCACCTCTATATAAGAATTTGCCCATTTAGGGCACGAAAATTCCCAACAGATAAATTAAAACTGTCCCATGAACATTACAGGAACACTAACCGATAACTCACGAATGAAACAAATATCACTTAAATAAATTAATCTCAACAACAAGGATATTATTGACTAACTAAGCCACAATTTTTAAAATATTCGAATATATATACCATTCAGTTTTCACTTAATTATTACTAAGTGTATAAGATTAACATCTTACAGTATTCGAATATTTATATACTATTCGGTTTTCACTTAATTTTGACTAACTATATAAGAATTACCTGAGTTCAATATATAATTCCACTACAGAAGAAAAATAATTCTATAATTGAAGAATTAATCTTTTTCGTATTTTTAATATTTTCGCGTTTACTTTCTGTTTATTTATCACAAACATGAAATTCTACAAATTGCTATACGGTTTTTAATTTAAAATATAATAATTTAACATTATAAGCAAAATAAAAATAGAAAAACTAACACTAATTTTCATGTAAGATAAGTAATCGTTTAATTTTATATAGTGTTAACAAATTTTATGTAAAAATCATCAAAAATATTCATATGTAAATTAATTTTGTCATATGCTGTTGGGCCATAGTTGGGCATCGTGCACATTAAGGCGGTTATTTCTATTTGCCTAAAAATATAGCTCTTTTACCAATTTTATTAAAAGTTCTACATCCAAAATTTATCACGATTCTATAAACGAACTTTTATCACTGATTCTATTAACAGGTACGGCCTGCACTCAGCAGAGGCAGAAGTATATTTTACAATTGCATGTCTCATTTTATTTATATGGAAAATAATTATAGAGGTTCAAAAAACCCAAATGTATAAAAAAAACGATCAATTTATCGAAAAAATTAAAAATACAATTATGTACTTCACAATAAAAAAAAAATACACACATTTTAATTGCACTACTAATTTATATACTTATTTCCAATTTACATAGTATATTTAACAATTTATAAAACGGTAAAGTGAAAAACCATAAATAAAAATTCAAAAATTCAGAAAAATTAACAAATTTAGTTTAATCATGCTTCACTTTAAGAGCACCGAAAATAAACATTTAACATTCTATCATGATGTGCATATCCAACAAATTGAACAAGCATGAATAACTGGTTAAAGGTATATTATAGCTGATCTGAATGCCTATTTTGTTATGTTCTAGTTGTGTTGAGGCTTACAGGTACATATAAATGTATCACTATTTTCTGTAAAAAAAACCAAACATAAATTCGAATTTTCGTTTGGTAGAAAGCAGTAATAAATATTGTAATTGAGATATTTATTAACAATCTAATTTAAGATAAAGATACGCAAGAGGAGTTAGTTGATGCTTACAAAATATACAAATTTGAGTGTACTTGAATAAATAGAAGATGTTAAATTAATTGAAATCATGAAGTCAACTAAGTAACTACATTTTGCACCCCAACATTTTTGATCATGAAACAAAGCTCCCTTGTATTGAGGATTTGCACTTGACATAAAAATTAGATGGTTTTTTCAGAAAATTTTTTGGAATTAGTTTGAAAAGAATCAAATTAAAAGTTATATATTAAAAAATGATTTTTTAAAATAGTAATTGTAGCTTATTAATGAGGTTTCCTTTTAAATTGTGATGTAAAAAAATTCAGAAGTTATTCGCACTTTCAAAAAATAGCTTACAATCTCAAAAAATATATTTCTTAAAAATACTTTAAAACTTTTTAATAAAATGTGAAACTTGCCAATAAACTTTAAATACATAATTTTAAACAAAAATCCCAATCTTTATAGTTAGCGAAAAGTAATCTTGATTAGGTCAAATGCAATATATTTTGACTATATTAATTAATAAATATGATTAATATCGTAAAAATATAAAACCAGTATTATCTCTACAAATATTGAAAAAATTATTAAGGAAATTTAGAATTCCATCCAAAAATAACATTTACATATTATTTTTTGAAAGGGGGTCTAAGAATGCTAACTTTGTGGGACAATAAATAATTGTTGTTAGAATTATTGTCATTTCCTTCTACCAAGTCATATTTTGAATAA
>KZ809380.1:71585-90307 GCA_000696205.2 Oncopeltus fasciatus
TTTTTTTTAAAAAAAAAATAAAAAAAAATGTCAATTCACAACTTCGAATTCTTTATACACGGCATATATTGCTCAGTAACGTGCAGTTTTATATAATTTTTTGATTTTTTTAAAATGTTATTTTAAAATTAATAAATTAAGTATAATATATATTCTGAAAATATTGTTTCATCTTTAAGTTTACTGAAATAAAACAGATATAATTTAATTAGTATAGATTAAAATGGATGTAATCCAATTTGAACATGTGAACAATCAAAACTAATGTTTTGGGAAATAATAAATTTTATGTCTTCTGAAAATAGCTACCAAGAATCTCAAATTACTTTTTCAAACTTTAATTATGATTAAATAATATGATATTTATATATTATATTTTTCTATTGTGAGTGAAGGAGAACCTAAGAAAATTCTTGTGTAATAATATAATTTGTCATGTAGGATAAGATTATATACTAGATTTCAGCATTGAAAACTAGTATATGAGTAATCTTATTTTGCCCAACCCATTTTAAAATTGTTTACATATGTGCTAAAACAGATTTTACAACTTAGCTAATCTGATAATGAAAAAGAAAATTAGTAATTAATATAAACCAGGCTTTGTGGCACTACTGACGACTTTTAAAGAAATGATAAATTTATGAAATGACTTGTACTGAAAGTATTTTTCAACAATATATGATAGACTCATATAGTTATTATTAATACAATTATATTTTTATTAACTGAGAAATGCTTTTATTGTACCCGTAAAAGTAATAAGGGAAAAATTGAATGTCCAGAACGTGAACTCTGCTTCCGTCGTTCAATATTGATGAAAAGCAGTTAATTATAGATTCCAACATACGTCAATGAAATAAATTACTTGTTAACGAATAAATTAATTAATAAATATCAGTGGAAAACATAAAATAATATTTAAAATATAAATTAAATTAAAATATTTTTTTTAAATAATGTGAATATGAAGAACCTCAAATAACTTCCACATTCTTAATCCTTATAGTGTTAAAAGATCACGGCAACCATTAAGCATTTAGTTGACGCGTACATAAATAACTTTATTTATTTATCGACTCTTAAATCGTGATAATTTTCAATCAAACTTAAAAGGAAGGTTCTGAATAGTTTTGGGCGTAACCTCATGGGCTTTCTTATGACAATTCTTTCCAAGTTATAATCATTACTTTTATATATGATATTACCACTTCCGAAATATTAACTCTGCATTAATCACTAATTAATCATTAGTTTCATGTAAATGTAATTATAATAATGGTACTACACTTATTAATAAAAATATTTAATATCATTCCGGAAATTACTGGAGGTGTTATATCTCTGAAAATTCATGTTTTGTCACATACACATGTAAGAAAGGTTTTGTTTGTTAAAGAAATTAAAAGAGAAGGTTCAGTTTCTTAAGGTTTCGTTTCTATGACAGGTATTAAAATAAAGTTACATCAAATTAATTATTATAACTAAACAACGGCCGGCCTGAAATAGTTGAATCTTTAAAAAATAATATGCAAATAAATTGAAACAATTTGTAGTAGATGCACGGGCATAATACATTGGGCTTCCTTTAGATAGACATTTACTTAAACAGAAATTTACATTAAAATTCATTATCCATTNTAACAAACCCCTAATTCTTAATTATTTGAATTTAATAAGTTAAAATTTAATAAATTTGTATTAAACATATTCTCTCATATTTATCTTGTAGGAATTTATAGAAAAACTTCTAAAAAATAATACAATTATTTCTTAGTCTATTAGATAATATAGAAACACTCATACCAATAATGGACACCATTTCGTTTCTCGACCAAGGGGCTTTGGAATCATACATTCAAACTCAATTCCAATGATCGCTCTCGCAAATAAAATAAATTAATGCTTGTGAATAACGAATTCATACTGCTAAAAAATTAACAAGTCAAATTCTTATTCTTGTTTTTAATTAAATAAAAATAAATATCAGTTCAATCCAGGCCAAGGCTAACCGGACTAGAGAAAAGAAAAATACTTAATAATAATAATCAATTTTAGCTTCAACCCATCATTATTTTGTGACAAAAATATTTAAACTGTTTTATCTGAGAAAGACATAAACACAGTTTTACTATTGTTTTAAAGCTGATGATAAAATAAGAAAATATTCTAGGTTGTAACTTAGTAATCGATAAGTTCTAGTAGGTAAGAGATCAAGTAAACACTGGTAAGACTGGGAATCACATTATGACCACATGATGAGATAAAGAATGGCAAGTTTTCCGGTCTTTTAGCTGTCAGGAAAGAGTTACAGGTCGGTCAGGGGAAGGGGGGCAAGTCGCTGGCCACATTTCAGCCGCCACGAACCCACACTCATACATCTCGCAGGGAAGACTTGTTCTTCGGCCAAAAGCACTCGTACAATGGACATCCCTCGAGGATGGACAAGACAGGACTGGTTCGTGTCAAATCTCTTCAGATATTCACGAAACATTCATGGGAGAGGCTAAAAGTATGGCATGTTCACAAATATATATACACATATACATATATACTAACATATATAAAACATTATTATTATCATGGTTTTATATACCAAAGGATATACATTTAGGCACTTTCTTCAAATTTCCATACCATTATATTCCTTGATGGCTGAAATTATGTGAAGGGCGGGGACAGGGAAGTGTTTAAAGAGAAAACTATGAGAGTTAAAGGCTTCTCTCCCAAATGCCCTAGAGCCAGCTTGTCAACATTAACTTTCTCATGATTGTCTTGTCGGATTTTAAATCAAATAAGCAAGTCACTCTTATTTATAATTATTTTACTGCAATTTAGTTTATCTCCTGAGTGGCAGTCTTCTAGAAATTGCCAAAGGAATCAGTAGTCATTCTCATGAGAGATAATTCTTATTGTTAATAATATTGGAATATACATATGTGTTTGTTTGTTTGTTTTTGTATGTGTGTGCGTGCGGCGATTTCCGCTAATCAGGAATTTAGCAACCAAAAATGTATTATTATTTTATGGAAAAGTGCTATTTCGTTTATATATTAATAAAAAAAGAAAAATGAGTTTTATAATGAGGAAATATTACTCATAAAGCATGGGTTAATCAAAACCAAATATATTTAAAGAAACAGAGTAGTTCGCAGAGTAGTTTAAAATTTAAGCCGAATAGTATAAAACGCACATTAAAAAAACTTTTTTATTTTATTTTATTTTTGGTTTTTTATGAACACTTTGACCGAACAACAGCTACTACTACAACAGCTACCTCTTCAAATATATATATCACAACAACTGCTCAAATAAAGTTGTGTCCTGCGATCATTAGGGAGCGTAGGAAGTCCTCCGGGCTAGAACAGTATGCCCAATATCTGAAGGCTCCTCAGAGAAACTATTTTACGGGAACTATAAAGAATATAAAATATACCAGATCTGAGAACTTGGCCGGTGTTCATTAACCTGCCTTGTATAGTGCATAGCAGACGTTCAAAAAGGGTTTCAAGTGTTTTGGATATTTCTGAGAGGGGCTTTCAGATATGGGGCACACTGTAAGTATGTTTACATGGTGTAACTCTTAATAACATCTGCAAAAGCATTAAGTGTGGCAGAGTTACTGTGTTTTAAATTTTTTTTTTTTTTAATTCAAGTGTTAGCCACCCTTTAAATCACTTAGGGTCTTGGAAGGACGGGCTATGGTATCTACAGGGTGCTGTTCCATACTAAACATCTATGGCCCAAGACAAGCTTATATTTCTTGATAAAAGATTGTCCTGGGCTGGCTTTGATCCCGCAGCGCCAAGATTGCGAGATCTGAATGGATACCATGAGCTACCCTGGTGCCCCAGTTCCTGTGTTCTTGTAGATAATAATTGCTCTACAAATTCAATTTCAGAATATTTATTTCAAAAATTAACATGTAATTATTTATTTGAGGAAAAGAAGTCTGACTTTAATAAATATGATAAAGAAATTTTCGAAATCGAAAAACAGTTCCAGCTTATGCGGTGTCTTAAAACTATTACAATATAAACCAATGTTCAAAAATTAAATAAGAATGGATGTTATATTTTTGCAAATATAATAGAAAAAATTAGCCTAAATTTTAATATTTATTCAGTAACACACTCTTTTTGAACGTCCCTACCTTCCTTGTAGAATTACAAAGTGTAACCAAATTATGTCAAATTGTAAAACTGCCAGTCTAGATTTCTTCATGAAGTTTTGAAAAATATATTTCCTGGCTACAATGGCTACAGTATATTTTTAATTAATTTTAAAAAAAAAACAGTACATATATTTTACCAGCTTCACCCATTGTTCACAACAAAACATTGACCCTAATTCTACACAACGTTTTATAGTTATTCGTTACGGTTTGGGGTGGGGGGCGGTGGGGGCGTGGCCGCAACACGCTCCCCCCACGGCCGCAGCCCGCCAACAAGCCATCGAAAGAAGCCGAGGAAAGACGAGCCGCACGGAGAAAGAAGGCGCTGCGCCCGCGCAACCCCTTACCAACCCTTACCACCCCCGGCACACTTCTAATTTCCTTACCGGCCAAACCGACCAGTCAACTAATTTAAATTCACCTTAGTCACTCTCTAAACGGATATCATTCCCACTGACCCCAATCCCGTTTTCCACTTTTTTTTATTTACTTCCCCTTCATCCAATTGAGGTCTTAATTTTCAAGGTTTTGAAAATTAATTAAAAGGCTGTTTTCATTAATAAAACAATTAACTTTTAGACTTATAAACTTCCAAAGAAAGTTGATTTTTTTTTGCCGTTTTCAATATTCTATGAACGATCATAGACCTCCTATTAGGGGATCATGTCTTTACATAATAAATTCCAACCTTTAAGCTACTAAAATAATTCATTTTTTTTACAGAATAAATGCAAGAGAATAGAATAAAAAATCTCACTACCACAGCCGGGACTCGAACCCGGATCTCAATCTTTTCGAGCGGGCATGCTATCCATTGCACCACCGAGGCTAGTAGTATGACTTTTTTATTCCATTCCCTTGCATTTATTGTATAAAATTAATGGGGGACTAAATATCACAACAAATACAATATTTAAATTTTTTTTTGCCAATTAATTAAAAAACTTATCTTTTATGTTTTATTTATATTTCCTTGTTGATTCAATAATAAAGTAAATGCACTTTCTCCATTACAGGGAAGTCGTTATAATTTTTGATGTTATTAGTTTTCTTTCATTACTTATATTGCACAGTCTCGAGTAAGCTTCATATATAATAGGATATAAATATTCTTCGGAGCAATTTCAATAAATTGCAAACCAATAATTTAACATAGATTAGATATAGTATAAGATAGTCGGGGTTCGGTTAAAGGTTTATAGTTAAATAAAAACAAACTTGTGAACGAATATGGGTTTAAATAATCTAAAGGGTTATTATGACTACCAATGAATATAGATCTATCATACCTTCTATTATCCGTCTTCATTGGTTTCTGCAAACCATCTTCCCACCAACAGAAGTCCTGATTTATGATCCATATACTCAGTATTGTTTAGAAGTTATGTGGTTAACACAATATCATCGAAATGTATTACTGTATTACTGTCGGGGAACAAATTTACCTCTAATTCTACTATTAGTATTAATAAATAAAGAAAAAGAGGTTTAGACAATTATACATAATATATTATGTCCAAAGTAATTTTTCATTTTATTTTAAAGTTATTTACCAACGGAGCAGCTCCAATTTACTTTCCTCACTGTAAATTTGGTCTACTTGTCCAGCCCGTGCTAAAAATAAAGAGTGGAGTTTATAAAAATATAAGTAATTTTTTTTTTCTTTTTTCAAAATGAAGCACTTGTACACACAAAAATATTCCAGCCTGAAATTAAGTTAAAAAATTATATTCTGAATATCATAAGCTGATGTTAATAAACTTTTATATTTTTAAGGCACAATCAGTCAATGTTATTCCCTCATAAATTTTAAGAATACCTATTTCATAATTAACAAAAATAGATGAAATATAATAACGTTTTTAATACAAGGAGCATTTTCTGAATTACAAATTTTATTCTAAACATTCAATAGCATTTAGAAAAAATATTGTTGATTTTTTTTTATAAATTTCATGGGGCATTTTATTTGGGACCCTTTGGGGGTTTCTGTCAAATTATTTTCGCAAACATTAGAGTCGCAACACAAATTAGACTGCCCAAACCATGCATATTGAAACTATGAGTTTTATTTTTTTATTTATTTTTTTTTTGGCCCACCTATGGACTTATTATTATTAGTTTATTTTAATTTAATCACATGCTATCAGGTATTGTTTATTAAATTTTTAAATCAGAATGAGAATGACAATGGTTCTGCTCCGTTACTTTCATATCCATGTCATGTCTGCAAAAAAAATAAACCTAATTTTGTCAGATTTTACATCCCCATTTGTAGTAAAATTAGTAATGAGATGGCTCAGTGTCATAATTGTTTTGTTACATTGTAAATTCTGTTCAAGTCGTTAATGCCTAAATAATTGAGGAATTCCCATATTTCCTAGTTTTATGGAGTATTGCTGATATATTTTACTATCTGCAAGGATTTCAATCTTCAGAGACAAGTAGGTAAACTGAATTATCAAAAGAAGAAATAATTTCTTCCCTACCAAGTGCAAGAGTGCTGGGCAGAATTTATTACCCAGTTGCAATGGACATCTATCCGGCAGATACCCACTACAAGACGAAAAAGTAAATAAAATAAATAAATAAAATATTTTTCCTCCCTTTGATTTTGTACCAGCCCTTGGGAGGTTCTACAAGGCTCTCATTTTTCTCTTGGTTTCTCCAAATCCTAGTCATTCCGTATTCCTGTGTCATGATACCAGAAAACATAACTATGAAATGTCTCATGTCAACGATTTCAGCAAAACATTTTTTGATTACATTTTATTTTGTATTGTATCATCATTTTTTTTTAGTTTGAATGCCATTTTGGACTTTTTTGGGCTAAGAAGAAATTTTAAACATTTATATAAAAATCATTATTTAAAAAAAATATTAAATAAACTATNAAATTAACAAACCCCTAATTCTTAATTATTTGAATTTAATAAGTTAAAATTTAATAAATTTGTATTAAACATATTCTCTCATATTTATCTTGTAGGAATTTATAGAAAAACTTCTAAAAAATAATACAATTATTTCTTAGTCTATTAGATAATATAGAAACACTCATACCAATAATGGACACCATTTCGTTTCTCGACCAAGGGGCTTTGGAATCATACATTCAAACTCAATTCCAATGATCGCTCTCGCAAATAAAATAAATTAATGCTTGTGAATAACGAATTCATACTGCTAAAAAATTAACAAGTCAAATTCTTATTCTTGTTTTTAATTAAATAAAAATAAATATCAGTTCAATCCAGGCCAAGGCTAACCGGACTAGAGAAAAGAAAAATACTTAATAATAATAATCAATTTTAGCTTCAACCCATCATTATTTTGTGACAAAAATATTTAAACTGTTTTATCTGAGAAAGACATAAACACAGTTTTACTATTGTTTTAAAGCTGATGATAAAATAAGAAAATATTCTAGGTTGTAACTTAGTAATCGATAAGTTCTAGTAGGTAAGAGATCAAGTAAACACTGGTAAGACTGGGAATCACATTATGACCACATGATGAGATAAAGAATGGCAAGTTTTCCGGTCTTTTAGCTGTCAGGAAAGAGTTACAGGTCGGTCAGGGGAAGGGGGGCAAGTCGCTGGCCACATTTCAGCCGCCACGAACCCACACTCATACATCTCGCAGGGAAGACTTGTTCTTCGGCCAAAAGCACTCGTACAATGGACATCCCTCGAGGATGGACAAGACAGGACTGGTTCGTGTCAAATCTCTTCAGATATTCACGAAACATTCATGGGAGAGGCTAAAAGTATGGCATGTTCACAAATATATATACACATATACATATATACTAACATATATAAAACATTATTATTATCATGGTTTTATATACCAAAGGATATACATTTAGGCACTTTCTTCAAATTTCCATACCATTATATTCCTTGATGGCTGAAATTATGTGAAGGGCGGGGACAGGGAAGTGTTTAAAGAGAAAACTATGAGAGTTAAAGGCTTCTCTCCCAAATGCCCTAGAGCCAGCTTGTCAACATTAACTTTCTCATGATTGTCTTGTCGGATTTTAAATCAAATAAGCAAGTCACTCTTATTTATAATTATTTTACTGCAATTTAGTTTATCTCCTGAGTGGCAGTCTTCTAGAAATTGCCAAAGGAATCAGTAGTCATTCTCATGAGAGATAATTCTTATTGTTAATAATATTGGAATATACATATGTGTTTGTTTGTTTGTTTTTGTATGTGTGTGCGTGCGGCGATTTCCGCTAATCAGGAATTTAGCAACCAAAAATGTATTATTATTTTATGGAAAAGTGCTATTTCGTTTATATATTAATAAAAAAAGAAAAATGAGTTTTATAATGAGGAAATATTACTCATAAAGCATGGGTTAATCAAAACCAAATATATTTAAAGAAACAGAGTAGTTCGCAGAGTAGTTTAAAATTTAAGCCGAATAGTATAAAACGCACATTAAAAAAACTTTTTTATTTTATTTTATTTTTGGTTTTTTATGAACACTTTGACCGAACAACAGCTACTACTACAACAGCTACCTCTTCAAATATATATATCACAACAACTGCTCAAATAAAGTTGTGTCCTGCGATCATTAGGGAGCGTAGGAAGTCCTCCGGGCTAGAACAGTATGCCCAATATCTGAAGGCTCCTCAGAGAAACTATTTTACGGGAACTATAAAGAATATAAAATATACCAGATCTGAGAACTTGGCCGGTGTTCATTAACCTGCCTTGTATAGTGCATAGCAGACGTTCAAAAAGGGTTTCAAGTGTTTTGGATATTTCTGAGAGGGGCTTTCAGATATGGGGCACACTGTAAGTATGTTTACATGGTGTAACTCTTAATAACATCTGCAAAAGCATTAAGTGTGGCAGAGTTACTGTGTTTTAAATTTTTTTTTTTTTTAATTCAAGTGTTAGCCACCCTTTAAATCACTTAGGGTCTTGGAAGGACGGGCTATGGTATCTACAGGGTGCTGTTCCATACTAAACATCTATGGCCCAAGACAAGCTTATATTTCTTGATAAAAGATTGTCCTGGGCTGGCTTTGATCCCGCAGCGCCAAGATTGCGAGATCTGAATGGATACCATGAGCTACCCTGGTGCCCCAGTTCCTGTGTTCTTGTAGATAATAATTGCTCTACAAATTCAATTTCAGAATATTTATTTCAAAAATTAACATGTAATTATTTATTTGAGGAAAAGAAGTCTGACTTTAATAAATATGATAAAGAAATTTTCGAAATCGAAAAACAGTTCCAGCTTATGCGGTGTCTTAAAACTATTACAATATAAACCAATGTTCAAAAATTAAATAAGAATGGATGTTATATTTTTGCAAATATAATAGAAAAAATTAGCCTAAATTTTAATATTTATTCAGTAACACACTCTTTTTGAACGTCCCTACCTTCCTTGTAGAATTACAAAGTGTAACCAAATTATGTCAAATTGTAAAACTGCCAGTCTAGATTTCTTCATGAAGTTTTGAAAAATATATTTCCTGGCTACAATGGCTACAGTATATTTTTAATTAATTTTAAAAAAAAAACAGTACATATATTTTACCAGCTTCACCCATTGTTCACAACAAAACATTGACCCTAATTCTACACAACGTTTTATAGTTATTCGTTACCATTTTAAATAAACTGCCTCTTCTATCTTTAAACCCCTCAATACTCAATACTTGCATTTTAACAGAGGAATTCTCAATAACAAAACAAACTTAAAGTCAATATTTTATTTGGTTGTGGTTTATTATCCCACGTAAATTTTAAACAATTAATGAGTAGGATTAGAATAAAGACAAAGAAAATTCGGAATTTTTTATTCTTAATAAAACATATTTGAGAGTGGTGTAATTGGTCACCTTTTCTCCTCATGTGATTGATATAGAATGTCATTTTTACTTCATTATGATCAAATTACAGAATCTTTATATTTAAAAGAATGTAATAAATAAATAAAAGTTTAATCCATTAATGAGAGGGAATAGAATAAAAAACTATCTGTCCCAGCCAGGAATCGAACCTGGATCTCCTGCTATCCGGGTCGGTATGCTTAACCATTGCACCACCATAGCAGGAGACCCAGGGTCGAGTCCTGACTGGGAGAGTTTGATTTTCTATTCTATTCCCTCTCATTACTTATTTAAAGTCAATCTTTACTTTTACTGGGAATGAAGCTTTCAAAAGTCCCGGCATCGGAAACCAAGAGGTTACCTTCAGAAATTTTCTGGGTGCCATATTTAAAGCAATAGAATACAAAATTATTATAACGCACAAAAATATAGACTATCAACCCTGCCATAAATGTAGTAAGTGGAGAGAATAGGTCAACAGATCTATCATACAAAAAAAAAATATTAAGAAGTTTACAATATGCCAATAGCAAATTTATAAATTTTAATAAATAATACATGGTACTTAACAATAAGAAACAGGCGAAAAAAACCTGCCATTTAATATTTTACAGCCAAAAAATATATAACCTTAGAAAACTGACAAATGCAATAAAATGTCCTCTTTGAAAAATAAATAAAATAAAAAATAAAGACTTTAGGTTATTAAGAGCTCAAAGTTTTTTTTTTTTTTTTTTTTTTTTGGATTGAATATTACAAAATGACCTTATTTTTCCGTAATAATTTAAACCTTAATATTTTTTCTTAAAACTATGGAAGATATTTATTAGTTAATAAATTAGTTTTTGATGAGTCGAATAACAGTGTGTAATCCATAAAATATATTTAGAGTGTTTAAAATATTTTCTTATACGTTTCAGCTTACGCTTCGTACATAGAGATGTAGCCGTAAGTTTCATTGATTTAAAACAACCTCTCATGATGACCTGGCATTTAAATTGGACATTACTCTAATACCTCACTTTTGTCTCTCACAGTTTTTAACGTCACCCCACAAGGAATATCGGCAGGCCATATAACTGAGATTCAAATAGCCAGTTAAATATATATGTATAAGAATAGACAGAAAATTAAACTCCCGCGGCTGCGATTTATATAATAAATAATAACAGGTGGGATAAAGAGTCTAGTGAACACACAAAAAGAAAAAAATTACAATGAGTATAAATTTTCGGGGAGAGACTTCTCGCCCTTCAGTGAGGAGTGAAATGAGACTGCAACAGTCCTCTCTGGCGAAGAGCGAGAGGTCTATCCAAAAATTTAAACTCATTGTAATTTTTTACTTTTGCATGTTCACTAAACTCTTTATTCCACCTCTTCTTATTTGTTTTATATATATATATATATATATATATATATATATATATATATATATATATATATATATATATATATATATATATATATATATATATANATATATTTATTTTTGTTTAGGATTATTTTATGCCTCTTTAATACATACCATATGTCTGTTTATTATAGTTTTTGTTTACTGCATTTATCTGTGGTTTTAAATTTAAATTTCGCACCAAAATTAATTTTTAAAATGTTGTATTTTCGACCATTTAAAGTATTTTTGGATTTATGTTTTAAAAAAATATCTTAAAGAATAGATTTACTACCATTTATTTTATAACTCATATAATGTGCTTTAAGCGTTTAAAAACAGTTTACCATCCATTTTCATAGCTCCAGTGAGTTATTTATATTAAGTTAACTCTTCATTTGTTTTTTAAATTACTAAATGCAGCCAGTACAACGGGTAAAACATTCGTTTGCAGAACAACGGATATAAAGTTATGAAAGGTCATTTATTAGGCAATAGAAAAACCAGTGGCCCGAAAATTGATGGTTTGATTCGAAGCTGTGCTTTGATTTTTGAGAAACACTTAGATCTTGACATTTAAAGTACTTAGATATTGACCTGCTTGAACCAGTATGCTTGGTTGATCTGAAAGCTTCTCATGACATGTTCTCATATTGCCAGTCCTATAGGGTTAATCGGATCCAGTGTGTGTGTGAGGGCTAGCGGAGTCTTTCGCCATAAAATATCCATAATATAGTATATATATCTAGCTATAACCAGAGCGCTATATATAACAATAATCATGTGATTGCTTAGGATATATAGTAGATTGATCGATATTTGACAGTCTTTTTTCTGATTTTTAATGTTGGGCAAGTAGTCATCGCCAATAATTGTAATTAATTGAACCGTGTCCTGTCAAATTTTATACCCAATTATTTCGTTTTATGATATTTTCATCACCTATTGTATGCTAAGGAATAAAATTAGGTTTTTTTTTGGTTTTTTTTTTCAAAAATGATGCTGCTAGTTTTCCTGGTAGACAAATTTTTAACCATGCATTTAATATATTTAAATAATCTTTTAAAGCTTTCATATAGATTTTTAATATCACTATCTTTATATTACTTAAAAGTATCACCAGCAAAGTTTAGGAGCTGGGTTGGATATGGTACCTCTTTATAGCTGTCTAGAAGAAATGAAAAAGAAAGTTAGAATTCGACCCCCCCCCCCGCCCACACTATTTTTTAGTCTGAATTCATTAGATAATGTGTTCAAGAATCTTACTACACATGTTCCATTATCTAAAAAAATTAATTTTTAAATGTCTTTATTGATAACATTATTTCTTATTTCATATATTTTTTTTTCTGCAAAGTGGGATAAATATGTATTCTCCAGGCTCAACATCATTTCAAATACAGACTCTACATCTAGCACCTTACCCGTAATTTTCTTCTTCTTGTTCCTCAATCTTTCCAAAATTTTGATTTCTAAATTACCTATCTATTTAGGTAAAATATTTCTTTTTTTTTTTTTAAATAAATTAACCAGTCAAATCTTTTACAATTTTTAATTTAATGTAATTTATACAATGAACTAGTTAATTGAGTTGGTCTAACAATGTTTCCATAATTTTCAGATTTTCTGCTTTAAGAATAATATTTATCTTTTCAATGATTGAGTTTAGATTTTTAAAAAGTCTACTTAAGATTGTAATAAATGATAAAGTGATATTATAATATACATATAAATATANCATTGAACAATATTTTTTAAAATATTTCTATTACATTATGTGTGTGTATGTATGTATATATATATATATATATATATATGTGTGTGTATACATATAAAATATATAATTATGGTGGGTGAACGCGTCCCCCACTGTTCAATCCTGGCCATTTTTTGTTCATACCTTTTACGTTCATTGTTACCTCAAGCTTGTTTCTGTTTTATTATATGATATTAATTAGGGTTCGGTCAAGGTAGATCCAAAAAAATGTCATGTCATGGAAATGTGAACTTACGGACAGGACGTCCTCTCTCGTCTTCATGATAGCCCTGAAGATGGTTTACAAGCCGAAAATTTGGCAGATAATGTTTTTAAAAATTACACCTTTTTTTAAATTTGTATTTTTTTGAATCTACCTTGACCGAACCCCAATTAAAATCATCTAATAATAATATCTAAGGTCAAAAAAACTCTCCTTTTGAATATTTCTGTTTTAATTTACTCAGCATGTTAATGTAAAAATATTATTTTGACATGCTCTTTGACCACAGAATAAAATTAATTATCTATTTCTTCTACTCGTACAAATATTGTTTAAAAAAAAAGTAAATAAAAAAGAATTAAATAAATTATATTTTTGTGTGGTTAATATACCTCAGGTTATTGGGAAAGTAATATGAATGATAGAGAAATAATATTCTGAATTTCTTTAATGAGATTTATATAGGCTGAGTTTGATAGTGGCCACTAAGATTTAAAAACTTGGAAGCTATCAATCAAGTATTTTTGAGAATTTTTTGTCCAAATATATATCTAAAATTAAATCATAATTTCAAAAAATCGATTATTAGCTTTTTTATTCAAGAAAAGTTCAACAAAATCTAATGAAATTGGTAATTTTACTAATGAATTTGGTATAATAAATATTGTTGTTACTTCACCCTCGTGGAATTCCTCAAGGGTAGTAGAGCGAAGGGACCAACCCCCTCAGAAACAGAGGTGACTATTAGGATTGTTTCTATGGGGGTTGTTCATCGTTCCTGGGACAAACGATTCGTGTTGACAGCCGCCAGCAGCTCTCCATCACAGCTCATACGTTAACCAGGCCAACCTCAATTACCTGAATAATGTATAAACCGCTAACTCAAGTTAATTACGGATGATTCCCATCGTTCAAACCGCCATTAACAAGCTTTTTCCCACTTAGCTAGAGCACAAAGCCGACATGACTCTCTCCATAAGGTCTTAGTACTCGGCAATGGCTGGAGATCGACTCTACTTTTGAATCGGCCAGATCTTCTTAATCTAAAGCTGAGATATCAAAGAGCAGGGCGAGTCTGCAAGTTTTAAAATAACTGCTAAAAAGTTTGTTTTTTTTTCGATGACATTGAGCTTTACCAATTTTTAGTGCGAGAGAACAGAATAAAAAATCTAACTGTCCCAGCCAGGACTCCAACCTGGATCTCCTGCTATCCGGGCCGGTGCATTTACCAATTATGCTACCGGTACCAGTCTGATAAGTCATTAAATTCCCCGCACTAGTGTCGAGAGTGGCCCGGATAGCAGGAGATCCAGGTTCGAGTCCTGGCTGGGACAGATTTTTATTCAATTCCTTCGCAATAAAAATTATTAAAATTTACGTGGAATTAAATACCACAAAAAAATAATATTTATTAAGCTTTACTGTTTTCATACTTAAGGGTAGAGTCTGTCGGCAATAGCTCCACCATCGGGATTATAAAGGTAAAATATATGGAGGAAAGACTTGATTTTTATGTAATTCACGACTCCCGAGGAACTACAATACAATTGGCCCTGTGTTCTTCAGCAAATGGTAATTAATTAAACATTAAATGCAAGGAAATAGAATAAAAATCTAACTGTCCCAGCCAGGACTCGAACCTGGATCTCCTGCTATCCGAGCCGGCGTGCTAACCATTTGCACCACCGAGACTAGACAGATAACTCGTTAAATTCCCCGCACTCGTACCGGGAGTCTAAACCTCCGAGGAAGAGGATCCACCGTCTTATGCTCGAAGGAGCTTCCATTGTCAAGCTGTTTATCAGACTCTCGTTATTTTACTTTGATTTCTTTATATAAATATTATTTTCGTTGTGGTATTTAATCCCACATTCCCGGTACGACCATCTTAGTTAGCAGAGGTTAGAGAGAAGCAGGAAGCAATAGAGAGAAGACTAATTTGTAGAAAGCCTTTCATGTAACAATGAGGGCTCCTCACCCTCCTAACATGTAAAATTATATAATGTAACGATAAGATAATCTGTAAAAACCTTAGAATATAAGTTTATAGCATTAGGTACAAGCCGAAATCGGGTACACTGGCACAGCTAGCGTACCGCGATAAATATGTAAAAATAAATAGACAGAGTCCAAAAAAAAAAAAAAAAAAAAAAAAAAACAAAAAAAAAAAATAAAAAAAAAAAAAAAAAAAAAAAAAAAAAAAAAAAAGCAGAAAGCCTTGTAGTAACACAAAAGGACGAAGAAGGATCTATAGGATGTGATGTATAAAACTATCATACCTTCTGTAATCCGTTTTCATTGGTTTCTGCAANTACCGCGATAAATATGTAAAAATAAATAGACAGAGAAAAAAAAAAAAAAA
The DNA here is from genome assembly GCA_000696205.2 of Oncopeltus fasciatus. Taxonomy (NCBI): domain Eukaryota; kingdom Metazoa; phylum Arthropoda; class Insecta; order Hemiptera; family Lygaeidae; genus Oncopeltus; species Oncopeltus fasciatus. The sequence goes on from KZ809380.1 coordinate 87,354, forward strand.
AAAAAAAAAAAAAAAAGCAGAAAGCCTTGTAGTAACACAAAAGGACGAAGAAGGATCTATAGGATGTGATGTATAAAACTATCATACCTTCTGTAATCCGTTTTCATTGGTTTCTGCAAACCATCCTCCGTTGGCGAGCGCTTTCGGACATTATCCATCCTCGTGGCCGAACACATGTGTTCACTGTCACTGTCTGTATTCAACTGCATATATAAGTTTGAGTAATGGATCTCGAAATTGATTTTTTTTATTTATTATAGATAAAATAAATAATTTAGGAGTGGAACAACGAAATTAAACAATTAGGAGCGGGGTTTTACCTGACCCTTGAGTTTTTAAAATTATTATTATAGGCCGGAATTAGTTATTTACCTTAATGGAATTTGGCTTTCGAATGTAAATGCAGCTCCTGCATGACTGACTTTTTAGGATTATTTTTTATCTTTTGTTTTTTGTGCTTTAAAGGCGCTCAACGACCATGGTTATTAGCGCCTGCTATTTTTAATTTTTTTTTTTTAATAATCCCTATAGTAATCCTTGTTTGCTGGAGATCACATGATCTCGTGTACATAATGAGTAGCCCAGAAGCAAGAGTAGTCAGGGGACACGCCAACACGCCCAGGCCCCCGACCCACCCCAGGACAGGCCGCGGCGCCCCCCGGTCCCAGCTCTCCAGCGCTGATTTTTTATATTTTTCTTGTCCTCCATCTAGTTTAGTACTGTCCACTTTACACAAGACGTGGTGTGTCATAAGTAAAAACCATTTATTTATATGGGGAACATGCTCTCCAGTAGCCGGATGGAGCACCGCAATCGTAGTTCTTTCTGAGCAGCTCTTGCGAGTCCGTTTGTCTCTTGAAGAAATAGAGAGGTTACAGATTGTCTGGCATCGCCTCCACTCCCTCTAGGGGGTGGGCTCGAGGCAAATCAAGCGCCGAGGGCTAATTCCAGTCGCCTTGACTACGGCTTTCTTAACGAACTCCTTGGGAGTTCAGAGGCCGCCCTGCAGGTGTGTCATTACCTCGTTAGTACGCAGAAGGCTCCGCTTACCCCCTGCACAGACACCTCGGGAAGAACGCTCCCCTTCTCCCGGAAAACCTACCCTCGAATCCAGACTTATTTCCCCGTCTATAGGTGAAGTACCTCTCTTTCAATACCGAAAATTCCCTTTTTTTTAACTGCAATTGTTAAATGTTTTTAAATATATGAGGAGAGGTTAGTCAGGGATTTGGTCTTGGAAACTGAAGAACTAAAAGCTGGTTTGTAAAAAAAAAAAAAATAAAAAATAAAAATAAAATAGTTTTTTTTTTGCCTAAGTTTTGGCTTAAATTTCATGGCATAATTGGGACGAATAGGTTGATGGTGAGAGAGAGAGAGTCCTGTTCTACGGTTACTTAATCATGACTGATTTAGTTACCACAGAGCAGGAGTCTCTCCCCTGATGAAGTACTCTCTTGCCCTGATTAAGGCCTGAAATTTAGGACAAAACATCGACAAAAATTTGTAAAAAAAAACTTGTACTAACCCTGACTAAACTAACTCTCCTCATAAAGCTCGATGGTCAAAAAATTTACCTTAAAAGTTTTATATTTTATAAGACAAATTCTACTTTTAAAAAAACGTTTTCAAAGCCACCAGTGAGAATAATTGCATTTTAACATAATATTATAATTATATTTTAATAAAAGTCCACCATTTAGGAAATACATCGTAGTTAATGCATTTTGTATACTAACTAGTAAACTCCACTCCAAATGGATTTAGGTGACAAGTTACGCATAATCAAAGGTGAAGTAAAATCATGGAATAGTTCAAGGAGAGAGTCGAGACGTGAGGAAGTTATTGTGACCAGGTTGAGGATCGGACATACCCGAATTACTCATGGTTACCTAATGGCACGGGATCCTCCCACTATGTGCCAAATATGTGATGTGAGGCTAACAGTGAAGCACATCCTAATAGATTGCAGAGGCTTCCAACAGGAGAGAAACAAACTTGACCTACCAACAGACTTGACGGAACTACTTAAAAATAATTCGCAAAACATAGCAAACTTATTTCTTTTTCTAAAAAATATAAATATTCTAGATAAGATTTAAATTCATAGAAAACTAATAACACCATATTTAATAATATGATTTATTGTTACATTTATTACAAATCTCTAATTACGCAAATCTAACTATCACCGTGCTATTGAATTAAACCATTTATATTCTTTTTATAACCAAATCTTATTCAAACATTCAAGAATTATCTGAATAATTAGCTGTGGCATCTTTAGGTGCCAATTCTAATACTAACAATTCACAGCCTAGTCCTGGTGTCTGGTGTATGGCCCGGTCCTCTCTTCTCGTGGTCGCATGTCCTCGGCTACTCCCGGCTCTCTGGAGAGACGCGAGCACTCTGGTTGGCAGGGGGTGAACGCGTCTCACCTGTAGAGCTACGAAACTATTTACAACGCACAACATAGCAAAGAGAGCAGCCGGGCGTGGCCGTGGCGGAGATCGGGGGGTGGGGCTTTGGCCCTCTCTTGGACAGGGAACTTGACTCAACAAACCTTACAATAAGACTGGTATCATATATTACATTAAGTCACGCACTCATATTACATTAAGTCAAGAACTGCTAAAAGAAAAATGTTGTAATGATATCATAGTATACTTAAAACTGAAAGTTAAAAGTATTTACAGTAGAATAATAATAAAAAGAGAAAAAAAAAAAAAAAGATTAAAATTTAAAAGAGCTCCTGTCCTGATAATGTTTTTTTTATTATCAATAATATAACTGTATAATAAAATGAATTATAAAAATTTGAAGAAAAAAAAATATCTATCTTACATAACATTAAATTGTCTACAACGATGATAGACAATAGTAATTGAGGCAATAATGACCCTCAGTGGTTGCCATGCCTTTAATAGAAGAAAAAAAAAGGAAAACGATAATGCCAT
>KZ809381.1:1340-12840 GCA_000696205.2 Oncopeltus fasciatus
TATATATATAGTCTAGTTAAATAAACTGTTATACATTTTGTGACATCAATATGACATAACCTAGCCTTATTATTACTTATTTTCTTTTTTTAGTGATCTGCCATTTAACCCCAAAATGCAAAAATCCATGTCCTATAAAAATGTGGAGTTACTTACGCCATAGTAATTTAACCAAACAAGGGTAGGTTATAGGCATTGAATACACTAAGGTTTTTCTGTCAAGCTAATCTAATGTAGTGTGCAGTATTTCATAAATTCAAAAAATTAGGGCATGGTAATTATAACAATTTGAAAAAGTACACCAATATATTTTAATGTCGAAACTTTTAAATTGATAAACAGTAATTCAGACTGTTTGTCATTTTCAATTTCTAAGCTAGGACTCAAAAATACCTATTATCTGAATGTTTATGAATGCAATTTAGTTTGAATGTATACATTTGAAATTATAAGACCTATACATTTTTAAGCTGTGAAATTGAGTGACACTTGGTTATTTCTTGTGGCTTGGAAAAAATTATTTGGAAGAAATATTAATTTTATTAAAGTTCTTCTTCTTAATTTTTATGGAAAAAATATACTTCCTTACTTATTTTTTTAATAAATTAATGTTCTGACTACAATTGTAAAGATACATGACTACTTTTGTGATTAAACTCTTTTATAATTAACTTTTGTATCAGAGATTACATTAAATTTAATGTTTAATTAATTAAATTTTACTGAATATTTATTCATATGGGATTGAGTATCTGGATTTTGTAAAACAGTGCCTCAAAAAAATCATTTCTGTTTTGGGTTCAGTTATTTTTTTCAAATTTAATTATATTTAATTCTGTAATTGGATTGTCCTAGGTTAAGTGAAAAAATCATTTTTTCTGAAGAAATCACCTAGAATATATGTAAATTTACTAAAGTTGGATAGAAAATACTATTACTTTCATGTCTGGATATTTTAGGCCAAGAAACCACTTTTAAATATGTGAGTGATCAAATGTAAATTATTTAGGAAGTGTCAATAAATTCAGTAAATTACAAGATAATATTTAATAATATTAATATTTCAAATACAGCTTCTTCAATGAAAAAATTTACAGGGCTTAAATTGTAAGGGAATTATCCTAGTGAGACTAGCCCAAAAGTCGTAGACGATGGACTTCTATTGAGTCTTAAAGCCCTGGCGATGGATTAAATTCCTTTCTGAGTAAGCTTGATAGCATGAAATACTCACTATCGGCGGTACTTTCGAGTGGTCATACGCCTTACATAACCTCCATGTAATACATGTCTACTTTTTTCATATGTGTGCAAAGAGTCTAAAACCATCCCACTCACACACATGCGAACTCCCACAAACGTACAAACTCATACCCCTCCCAAACGGAATATGAAAATGGAAGAGAAAAGTGGTAATAAGATACCCCAAATTTCAGAAATAATTTCACTATTGGGAATACCCTTCGAAGGAATCCGTTATCACTGTAAAAGGTTTACTCACAAGGATTAAGAGAATGAAATATTTTGCAGGCATGCCACTTCACATAGAGAAGTAATTAGAGGCATTACTGTTCGCATTCGCACCCAGAGTAACAAAGATTAATAACAAGGAGTAATAAACAAAAATATTTCGAAATAAACTCCCCCGTGCCTCTTCATGGAAGACGAATAAATTAAATATTGCCATGGATGAGAACAGCAAAACTTCTTTTCTTCTTAATTGAAGAATATTAATAACTGGATAAATTTCATGAAATATTTTTAATAAAGAGATGTTTTTAACTCTAAAATTCCTCCTAAGCACTTTTAACACTGGCTTCTTGGTTGGATTTGATATACTTTAACATAATATGGAAATGGTTCTCTAATAAGAAATTAAATAAATAATTTATCATATTTTAACTAAAGAATGTTGTGCATCAGTTTCACAGTTTGCAAAAAAAAATGATGAATATCAATGTTCAAAGAGAGAGTTTGTTGACCGTAGATATTATTCTAAGATGATTTTAGTTGGGGTTCGGTCGAGGTAGATCCAAAAAACACAAATAAAAAAATGTATTTTTTTAATGAAGGATTATCTGCCAACGTTTCGNTAAATATGTAGTAGTATGATTTTATAATTAATTATGATGTTTACTTGTATATATTATGTGAGCTATTTCTATCCAAATTTCTTATAAAACTGCAGTACAAGTACTATTGAAGGAGAGTTGGTATATTCTTATAAATTTAACTTATTATAAGCTAAAATTACTGTTCCTAATTAGGCAAAGGTGAGATAATATCATTAGATGAATACATTGTATTCTTGATGAGGAAAATTATAAAATTGGTATGGTAAATCAGTTATTTTTAGAATTTGTTTATCATTAAAATGTATTTGTATGAAGCAATCATTATATGTTCTTTAGCTATTGCACGTTACTAAACAGTACTTTGTTAAACTTACCGTTAATGTGTTGATTTTTCTAAACGTGTTCTCTATTAATAGTATGTAAAATCACTCATAGTAGTTGAGTTCAAAGTGTTTTCATAGTTTACATGTGAACCCAGTAAAATTTTCTCATGGTTGTTCTCAATTTGTCTTTATTCTCCCTCTCCAAACTATTCTCATGGATGAAATGTAAATAATATTTTTTTATATTAATTTATCATAGAATTTTAATATCTATTATTGAGCTAAATTGGTTAAATGTAAATTCCAAAGGGATATTTATGCATTAGGGGTATATTATCTTCATAGGGTCTTTGGCAAAAAGTCGCAGTTCTATAAGAGAGAGTGTAAAGACCAGAGGTTTGGGATCTAGTGGGGTATAAACGGACTGAAGAGTTAGGGCTTCTCAAAATAAGTAAGGAGTTCATAAATATAAGAATAAGAATGTGTGGGGATAGTATTGTAAAGGAAGGAATGTATGAAGTAAAGTCTGGGATAGGAAGGAAACAATCACTTTAAATCTGTATACAGCTGGACACCGCCATACACCACACAACAAAATCGAAGTGGAGAGAATAAATGATTAAACTAGGCATTGGTGCGTGGGCCTGAATTGGATAAAATCAGAGCATCGGAATTGTCTGAGAGATGCAAAATAATGTCAGGATAATTGGGAAATGTGAAGCCTCCAGGAGAGGTTTCGGTCAAATGTTACACCGTGGTTTTTAACTAAGGAAGAGAAGGAAATAGGAGTATTATTAATGATAAAATTAAGTAGGGTAGGAAGGAAGCTTAGTTGGAGGCCTTTGACTTTGCTGCGTTTAAACGTAATATGTTTTAAACAGCCCAGTTATTGATTTTGTCAAGTTCTCTTTGGATCAACTTCACTTTTACACTCAGTTCAGAAGGAGGAAAGGAATGTTAAAGTTTGAAATCATAAGCATTAAGATGTTAAGAACAATACAGTGAGGTCATTAATGAAAGAGCAAAAATCTAAATTCAGCTGTTCAGCAGACAGCCAAAATGCACATATTTTTCACAAATATATATACATTAATTATGCCCCTACTTATATAATATATATATATATATATATATATATATATATATATATATACATTAATTATACCCCCTATTTATGCATTAGGGGTATATTATCTTCATAGGGTCTTTGGCCTGTGTAATAAAGGTATAGTCTGGTGCACTGTAAATTATTTCATAAATTCAATAATCAGCCTCATGATAATTTTAACAATTGAAACCCTTCAATGGCCTTTTACTCTTGCACTTATGNTTTTTTTTTTAATGAAGGATTATCTGCCAAAATAATCTGGCAGATAATCCTTCATTTAAAAAAAAATACATTTTTTTATTTGTTTTTTGGATCTACCTCGACCGAACCCCAACTAAAATCATCTTAGGATGAATATCAATATTTACGTTAAAAAAATATATTCATATTTAAACTGTTTAAGTACGTTTACTATAAATGGAGCATTTCGTTAAGTTGATAGTTATATTTAGCTATGCCTTTTATTTCTGTTTGACGTCAAAGTCACATTGAATATTTACTTAGGTTATTCATAAAAATTCCCTTAGTAAGTTATGTGGGTATCTTATAATATGCTGTATGCCATTTACTTGTGAACAAATTATAAATTACATAAATGTTAATATTCTACTGTTATTAAATTCATTTATCTAAATGTTTAATTCAATACCATAATTTCACTAATAAAAACGCACTATCTCACACATAGAAAGTCAAAATCAAGCGCAAGAGCAAACTACTCTTTTAATAAATTTTGGTCTTCTGTACGAATGTAAGTATCAATTAAATTTAAAATGTTCTATGCAACATTATAAATAACTGAAAGAATAAATTACTTTTCACACTAACTAAAACTTATCGAAAAAAAAGAGCCGTCAAAGTATAAATTTAACGAAAATATCCAGTATACGTAAATTTTAATTTCTTGGGCTCTTGGGACAAATTCATAATTTCCTTTCTTGCTGATTTTGGTAAGATTGAATAGAAATTCAAAAACCGTAACACTTGTACCTCCTCATTAGCTTAAAGTTAAGAATTTTTTTTTTTTTTAACTAAAAATAACAAAGAATAACCTTCAGCCAACAGGAATATTTCATTTAGTAGAGTAATACCAAGAATAGTTTGACTTATACGTGTTTTGAGTTTTGAATGTCTTCCTATATCCAAAATACAACTAACTTAATGACATTTAAAGACACTTCATGGTTATTATTAGGTAGTTTGGCCAAATCTAACTCAAATAAATATTCATGTATATAAAGTACATCTAAATATTTAATAAATATGATAAAATATCTACAAAGTGTAATTATTTAATTAATTAAGTTACATTCGCTTAAATATATTTTTACTTTTACAATAAATTTTTTAAATCTTAAGCTATATATATATTTAGATACCAGGTCAGTGGTGGGATGCAAGAAGAACTTGTACCGACTCGTAGTGCAGCCCCCACCCTCATTGCGGAAACAGCCTAGGAGGAGAAAAGCTTCAAAGATAACTCTCCAGGTTGAAAGTTCTCGTTTGGGTTATCTGCCCGTTGACATAAAAAATTAATTTTGCTACAAATACTCAAGTAAGGTCTCGGAATGGTAAGCATAAATGGCAATTGACTCGGTTTTCTAAGTGGAAATTAAAAATCACAACTCTAAATGTACCAGGTATGTCGACCAGCATGTAGAGGTGCTCTACACGTATAACAAGAAAACAGATGGACATCCTAGCAGAGAGTGAGACAAAAAAAGGATAAAGAGAATAAAAAATAAATAAATAAAAAAAACCCATCCCTCTAAAGACCACAAAGGCACAGCGGGAAATCCTAATATGGAGGTGCTTATTCGCGACTTAAAAAGAACGAAACCGTGGTTAATAGCCTTTTCTTTTGGAGTGACGACGAGAAAAGTGACGTTGCCTGGTATGGTGTCGGATTCTTCTTTAACCCGAAGTAGAGGAAAGATATATATGTTGGCAGAAAATAGATGAACGACTCCTGCTTGACTGTATTTGCTTTGGGATTGGATTGGATTGATGTTTTGTTTGGGCGCAAACATCATGGTTGTTCAGTACTCAAATGAGGGAGAGAAAGATCATTGCTTCGAAAACTTATAAGAAAAGTTGGAATGATTAATACGGTACGTAGGCAATAATTCTTCCTAGGAGGTATCAAGAGGTCCAGCGGTAATTTCGTCGTGTTATATAAAGATATAGAGAGAGTCAATGATTTCCCAGTTCCAAAGCAATGCAAGAAACTTGAGCTCAGGATATTATATAAGGCGCAAAGAATTACACATAACAACAGGGAGCCATATGCTTTCCTATAGTTATCAAAATAGTAAAACATTAGTTTGAAGGTATAGAGATGTTAGAGGTTGACTAGGCTCAGTTTTATGCTGGAATGTTTTTCTCAGATAATATCTTCTTTTTAAAACAAGTGGTCGAGAAGATGGCCGACAGGCAGAGTTTTTTCTAGAGTCAGTCATAGACATTGAATAAGTTTATTGCTGAGTCCGGCTGAAGAGGATTTTGTAAAAATTAGGCGCTGAAGAACCTACGGCTAAGTTCTTAAGGATCCTCTCTGTAAAACTAATGTAGAGATATAGCATGGAAGATGGTGTTCCCTCTCCATAAAATGTAATAAGGATCTTAGAAAAGGCTGCTGCTAATCCCCCGCTCTATTTAACACTTGGCAGATTCAGCCATGCAGAAGACTTGGGGTTAACATTTATGGTTATTGTCCTGTTTGCCGTTGACCAAGTTTCGCTTACTCCTAAGTACCCCAATCTCGTTCAAATGTTAGAATGCCTGAGGATTGAACTGGAACCTTGAGACCTCAGTATAAACATCGATCATATAGAATACTTGGCAGTTAGAGATAAGGGGCTTGGATATTTAAGTGAACTTGGTGAACTACCGAAAAGTGATATGCTTAGGAACCTGGCTACCTCAATAGATTCCTCTGATTCGAGTAAAGCCAAAGCCGAAAAGATATGACGAGAAAAAATACCTCACGTTCGCAACGAAGATCAGCATATACGAAGCCATAATGAAGCGCGTGCATATGGGACGGAGGCGTGGTCTTTAAAGTAAAATTACTGAACAATTTGCACGTTGCCAACTCGAGAAGAGCAATGATGACGGATAGAATGTCCTTTTAGATGGAAAAGGTTAACATTTTAATTTCCTAAGTCTTTTAAAAAATTACACATTGGTTTTCTTCAATAACCTAAAAACTTTTCCCATAAATTTCGTTTTATAATTTATACATTGGCTAGATCTCACTCCAGTTACTCAAAACATCTAACCTCTACTACTAAGACTCAAAGAATCTATGATAGGCAATAAAAAGTAGGCGTTGTGAACTTGTTTCTCTACTTATAAGCTATTATTTATTTGAAAGTAGGTAATGGGATTACTTTCCACTACATATAGTATGCATGTATGTATTACACTATCAAGTATATATGTATTAATATATAAATAAATAAATAAATATGGTTCTTTCTTTAAGGAGATTTCAGGAATATCTATCACTTTACGGCTGAAAGAGATGTAGTCTTTCCTGTTTCAAATAATTTTATTTGCGACCGGTTTTGGTGTCAATACACCATCTTAAGGCACTAAAGAGTGTCACAAAATACGTTTCTCTCCTCAGTATCCCAACGAGCACTTGAGAGTGCCCTGGGGGGAGAACAGTATCTTTGATACTCTTTGGTGCCTGAAAATGGTAACCGGTCACAAATAAAATTACTTGAAACAGGAAAGGCTACATCTCTATCATCCCTAAAATAAATATGATTTAAAAAAANCTGGCTTAGCAGATGGTTGAGTGGAGAATGGAATATAACTTAGTGCGCATTGCGAAAAATTTAACAAATTTAAATTGCATGTACCACTGGTATAAATCTGCCTAATATATATATAAATTTAAATTAGGTTATATTCCCTATGTGGTCGGCATACATTGGTTTGAGGTTTTAGCTATAGTGGGAATAGAATCCTACAGTTGCTTGCCCACACGTAAAACGGGAGTGTTTGTGTGTGTGTGTGTGTGTGGGCCAGCCATTACCCGGCAAGTTACTGAGTGGTTGTCTGGGATTTCAGAGCACTCCTTTGAAACAACCACTCCCCTTCCTGAGAGGTTTTCCTTTACCCTAAATTCACTATATCCCACAGTTTGTACTCTTCAGAAAAGACAGATCCTATGTCACGCCCACTTATTCATTCTTCTTTTTCAAATACCAAGAATGCAGGATCTTAAATTTCCTAAAAGTTTTGTAGAAGGTCTTTGAACTGTTTTATTTGTTACTACAATTTAACTTTAGCAAATTACAATAACAAATATACAATCTTCTATTTCCCCTGATAGCCGATTGAATATTTATAGCAGTTAAATATTTATAATTTTTTTCTTTCTATTCATGCATACAAGTACACATAATGACCACTCGTTAAATCAACCGACACATAGGTACCAATATTCACACTTTACTTTTATGTATTTCATATTAAGTAAGTTATGAGATCTGTATTAAACTCCCCACTGGATTTTAGGTTATCAACATTCTAAGGAATCAGAATCCATATCTTATTTTTTGTATAAATATCATGTATTTTGTACTTTTATGATTTGTTATCAGTAAATAATTTATGAAAAGAAAATATCAATTATATATTAATTATTAGAAGGGAAGTATCATAAATGCCACAATACAAAATAAATCCTTTTGCATAATGCAATTTATACAATATTAGCTCCAATGTATATTTTAACAATTTTAAGATAAATTATCAGTTAAAATATTATAGGTTTAGTTTGAAAATATTGATTTCCAAGCTATTAATTCAAAGACAATGGAAAATGAGAGAGAGAGAGTGTGTGAGGGTGAGAGAGGGGGGAGAGAGAGAGAAAGAGAGATATATAGAGAGAGTGGGAGAGATATATCTATATAGACTAACAGAAGTGGTTAACTGGCCATGAAAATATAAATATTGAACTGTAGGGATGAGCGATACTGTCGTTGTGGTGGGGTAAGAAAAATAGCAGGATAATATACAATATTAAACTGGCCACTATTTCTTAGGGAATTTAATAAAAGACATCTGGATGTTATTTTTCTATATGTACAAAATTTATGTTGTTTGTATTGTTTCAATTTTCTTGTATATTATTATTTACTTTTGTTTTTAATGGAAGTTCGTTTAATTTCTTCATTCCAGTTAACGAAAAAAGAGGGGTGCTGAAGGTCAGAAACTGTCAATGACCATATCCAAAAGTAAAATGTAAAAACCGTAGAGAAAATTTCAACGCAAAGATTAAAAGTGACCTACATCGCAACCTGAAAAAAAAACCCATAGCCTGTATGAGACGAGCAGCGATAATGGTATAAGACACATAAGCTTCGCTGATGAAAATATATAATAGTCTTGTACAACATTCTGGACACCCATAATACTACCTGGACAAGCCCTAAAACAGAGTGTTCGAAAAACAGAGTGATCATGTCTCAATCTACTAAAAGCATAGAAGCTCGATACATAATGTTATAGGTTGCCGTGGAGTAGAGAGTGACTTACCTCATGTACTGGTTTATAAAAATGGCTTAGGAGAATCCAGTATAAGGCTTAGATATAGAAGAAGAAAGTTATAACATATCGAAACTCAAGAATCCTGAAGTTCAGTGACAATAACCAATTGAGCTGAAGAATAGGTTTCAATCCCTCAAGTTAGAGGATATATGTGCTGAAAAGATATGAAGAAGAATACTAAAGAAGTGGTTCAGGATGTGATAGGAACCGATGATATACGAAGGCAAAGTAAATGGTCCACAGACGACTGCTCAACTGCTGAAACCTATAGAAAATAAACCAAAATATTTATTATTGCAAAAATCCAAGATGCACTAGAAAAATATGAGGTGACCAAGAGAGTAGTAAAGCGTATATTGAGGCAAAATATACTTTCTGGCAGAAAGAGGATGCAGAAAGCAAATGGTAGGTTGGTCTAACAGTATAATTCTACGCTTTGCATCAAGATCGGAAGCTAACTATCGTGAAAAATAAAGTCTTGGGAATCTTGTAAGACCACTTTATCAATCTTCTGAACTAGAGAAAAATGAGTACGAGTGACGGTATAACCAAAGCATATTGTCATCTGTACTCAAGTAACCAGATCTGGAGTAAAATTCGGTGGATCAATTGGATTTTCTTGATGTTGAAATGGCAATACCATAGCATATATAATTGAAAAGCTTTTAGAATTGATTGCGTGTGCTATTCAAAAGTTACGGAAAGTAGCTCATAGCTAAAATACGTAAGTTAGTGCATGATTTAGGAAAAAGAAAGAGGACCAGAAAGCTGGAACACAGGTATCATCTGCTCAATCCTAAAGGCACTGAAAAGAACTACTCATGAAAGAGTGTGAAAATTCAAGAGGCATAGCATTACTTCCAATTGCGTACAACTCCTTCCAGTGTACAAAATCCTGGCACATATCATGGATTTCAGATCAAATATTCATTCTGAGACAAATACCTGAAAGATTCGAAGTAAATGCCTCATTTGTAGTCCTCAAAGCAGTTTATGACTCTGAAGACAGAAGCTGCCTTTAGAAAATCATGACAGAGTTTCCCAAGCTAGTTCGTTAGACTGACGAGGGCGTATATAAACGGCTCAAAATTCCACGTCCTGATAAGGGAATATTACTGAAGCATTAAATGTTGTATTAGAACTGCGTCAAGGAGACTTTCTCCTAACAGTATTATTCAACCTTGTATTGGACAAAGTAATAAGAGAATGTCTCAAGGCAAAAAGTAGAGTGCATGTTGGAAGAACGCATAAATTCTTGGCATATGTAGATGATGTAACAGCAGTAGGTGGCAAGAAAGAAGACATACAAGAACTGGCCAGTGCCTTGATAGGAGAGGAGCTTCGGCTTACCTCATAATTCCAACCATGTGTAACACCATTACAGATAATGGTTCCCAATAAGAACAAATACTTAGGATAATAGAAACCTAAGACAACAGAAGAGTTCCTACGAGAAACAAAGCAGTCGATTCGTGCACGGCATAGAAGCAAGGAGGTTACGATGGGCAGGACATGTGGCAATAAACAATCCATCTGGACCACTGTTCCAATGTTGACTATTGTAGGAAATTGGAAAGCCATCGCCCTTGATAGAGAGCGATGGAGGAGGCAATTACAAGAGGCTGAAGATCTATACGTTCTGTAGAGCCAACAGAAAAATAATTATGTAGGATATAATTACTTATTAATAGAAAATGTAATGCAAAAATAGCTCATGATTTTTGTAATAATTTTTTGGAATACTGTTAGTGGGAAAGATCCTCTAGTTGCAAGCTGCCCTTTGCTTTTTGGAGGCGAAGCTAAAGATTACCTCCACAAAAGATTAACTAAAATAGCCACCATATTTCCTCATTATGCATAGAACTGAGCACTATTTGATATCTGCTGGCTTAGCAGATGGTTGAGTGGAGAATGGAATATAACTTAGTGCGCATTGCGAAAAATTTAACAAATTTAAATTGCATGTACCACTGGTATAAATCTGCCTTGTAGCACATCTGGTTAAAATAAGGATAGGAAGATAGAGAGGGAGAAAAAGAGAGAGAGAGAGAGAGAGAGAGAGTGATAAAAGTAAGGGATAGAAGAAAAGTAGAAAGTAAGAGAGCAAGAAATATATAGATGGAAAAAAGAGACATCGCATGATTTCTTTATTTACTTAAGTAAAAATACCTGAGAAAGGTATAGTCAAAGAAAAACACTTTTCCACCCAACCAAGTCTATCAGTTTACAATCTAGTATAATCTGATAATTTATATGTAATTTAATTCAGAGAATTAGCCATAAAATTCAAAGATAATCATATAATACATTTTTTAACTGAATAATATATGCATACTTGTAGATCACAAAGATCTACCATGCATGCAGGGACTTTGTCCCGGTGGTGCAAATGGTAGCATACTGGCCCGGCAAGCAGGAGATCCAGGTTCGAG
>KZ809382.1:4969-15649 GCA_000696205.2 Oncopeltus fasciatus
TTATTAAATTAAAAATATATTAATGAATTTTATTTAAAGTTTTATAAGTTTCAACTCAAGAAGATTCTAAATATGAAAGAAGATTTCCAGTCAATCTTCGAACGATTTTGACGTAGTGTTTCAGAACTAAAAAAATATTTATTCATATAAAAGTATGTCGAATAGTTATTTTGTAATATAATAAAATGAAATATCCATAGGTTTCAAAAAATACATAATATTGTTTTATTCTATTCCCTCTCATTAAATGTTTAAAATTTACGTGGGATAATAAACCACAACCAAATCAATATTTATAAAGAAAATATAAAAAAGTAAATGACGAGAGTCGATAAATAGCGAGACAATGTCAACTCCTTAGAGTTTAAGACGAAGTTCTCGTCTTTCTCGTTGGTTAGGCTCTCGCTAGTGTAGAGGGAATTTATCTATCTCGTCCCGGTGGTGAAAAGGAAGCATTCCGGCAAGCAGGAGATCCAGGTTCGAGTCCTGGCTGGGACAGATAGATTTTTTTATTTTATTCCCTCTCATTAATTGTTTCTAAATAAATAAATTTCATATATACATCTAGTTATATAAAATAAATATTTTTTTATATATTGTATTTTCTTTTAACCTGTGTTTTCAGTTTGTAAAATATGCCTTTAATTACACCATTTAAACATACCATAAATAATAGATACGTAGTAACATGTAAATTTCCTACAAACACATGATAGCATGTTTCTTCCTTAAAACAGAGTTAGTTACCCATAAAGGATCTTAATATAATCAGATTTAATACGCTTCATTAGAGATAAGAGTAAATGACATGTTTTTTTAATTACATGCAGAAAGAGTCAAGGAAGAGAAAAGCATTTGTGTCATGCTGGCTTTAGACTAGCCGTTAAGGGAGAAATAAAAGGGTCTTTGGGGGGGGTGTTGTAGAGAATTCGTGAATTTCGTTATAAAAACACCATGTACTGCCTTTAAAAAAAAAAAAAACACTAAGAATAGTAATATTAAACGATTTTTAAATATAATAGAATCTAAGGCATAGAAAGTATAGATGAAACACTCGGGGCTGCGATATATAGTAACTGTTCTTGATTGCCCCATTGATTTAATATTTAAAAATTTAGAGGATTTAGACACAGTTTTTTAACTTTATANGTTCTCATTTACATATTTTCTTATCAATTTTTATCTGTTTAAATTAATGACTGTTCTATTTCTCAACTCCCCTTAGAACATTGTAATTACGTCAAGAACCATGAATATAGCTTTAAATATAAATTGAAATGTCAGAGAACAGTAAAAATATGTACAAGTGGGTAAAAAAAATTGGATTTTTGTATTTAACATATTGACCGTACTCTAATTTTAAAGTTTAGATAGCTTATCTCCATGATCATAAACTTCGCTTTTTGCAATTCTGTAAAATATTTTTAGTGAACTTCTTAAATAAAATAGTTTTTTATGCAATTTCCGAAATTGCTTTAAAAAAAAAAATTGTTTTTATAGCTCTATGAATTTATGATAAAATATACAAATAAAATACAATGTTTGTTTCGGTCTATCAGTAGGTAATTTATAATTTATTGAAAATTAGGACGAAGGTTATCTCCGACTTCCCTGGTGGAGATGACATAATAAATGTGTTTTCATAAATAATTCATTTGTATGTCTTTGCATCCTTCTTGCTTTTAGTGCATCAGATATAGTTGGTCTCTACTTAAAAATTCATTGTGTGGAAAGAACAATTGTTAATAATATTGCATTATCCATATTAACTGCAATAAATTTCATTTAGGCTTCCATAATCCTTGATTAAACTATTTACTAAAAGTAATCTCTTCCGTATACGAATCAAAGATAGAAATTCTGATGGACGTTCGATTTAATTAATAATAAGTAAAGAAATATTTCATCATTCATTTAAATGTAATAATCACTGTAACATTCTCAACGGAGAAATTGTCTATAAGTAACCACTCTCTTCTAAGCACATAAGAAATAAAATAATCGCATTTCTTTACAAAATTCTACCGTAGCCTGGACTCGAACCTGCATTTATTTACCAACTTGGCCAGAGATATTTCACGCACGCGGAGCAAACAGTGGGTAGAAACTTAAGAAGTAAAGACTAAATAGTTATCTTAGTAGTGTTGCAAAATATTCTTACAGTATTAAAAAAACCTCATCGAATGAAACTTTTGGTTTCGTTCAAAAATGTTCAAAATTTCACAAAACAGCCTCTGGCCATGCATTCTCGGCATATTATGTTTTTCTATAAGTTATGTTAGAGAAATTGCGGTAATCATACACTCCCCTAAAATATAACGAAACCATATCGGAGAGTGAAGGCTTGAGAAGTAGGATATCTGAAAGACCTCGCTTTAAAGTGAACAAGAATTTATCTTGCAATAACTTAATGAGAAATTATTCAATAGGAGCTTATCTGCTTTTATTTTTAAATGAGTTTGGACTAAAATATTAGGATATATCATGATATTTTATGGACCTTGAAATTATTTAAATTATAATGATTGTGAAATTTAACAATATTTCTTTACTACATTCTAATTCCGTTCGTTACCTTGGGTTCCATCTTGACTCACGACTTACATGGGGAGAACATACTAAAATCAAAAGACAAGAACTCAATCGGCGATATGGACTTCTATACAGACTCATGAATAAGAAATCCAATCTTACAACTGAAAACAAACTGACGCTCAACAAAACCTTATTACGACCAATCTAGACTTACGGAGTAAAAATCTGGGTGCCGCCAAGCTTTCCAACATCCAAAGAAGCCAGTCCTTTCAATTCAAAACCCTGAGAATAATTGCAAATGCTCCCTTTTACGTATCCAATTCCTCTCTTCACCACGATCTTAATATCCCTTTTGTTCAAGACTTCATCTCTTCCCGCTTCATCCTTTTCCACAGAAAACTGCCATACCATCCTAATCCACTAGCACAGACCATGTCTTCCAACTCCAAACCCTACAACCCTCCCCGTCGGCTCAAACAAAGACAGCCCCATGACCTCCTGCGGACATAATCTGTAAACAATTTGAGAGTAGTGTCATTGGTCACCTTCTCTCCTCATGTGATTGACATTGAATTTCATTTTTTTAAATTTCATTGTAATCAAATTACAATTTTTTTTTATTCAACAGAATGTAATAAATAAATAAAAGTTTATAAAAAATAATAAATAAATAAGAGATAATATAGTTGTATATGTAGTTGTTTTATTCAGCCTGGTTATAAATCGCTCCTTTCTTAACAAAGGCCGTAAGTGCGCTCTAGCGGTGACATTCTTAATCTCTGCGTTCCAAAGTGCTTCGACCTAGCGGGGAGATTCGAAAGCATCGCCCTACTTCTCTTCTTGAAATTACCTGTTAAGCAACTTATCCGTTGAAGTCAACGAAATTGAATCTTTCCAAGTTTTCACACTACGGCCATGGAGGGGTAGAACTCAAGTCTTCAGATACCTGGGAGCAAGGATGGAGTTGGTCTGCTACATTGAATATTTATGTAAAGAATGGAGAAAGAGGTACTTATTAATAATGCACCACTCTCTAAGTACATCCTCGTTTATTTTTAAGCCCCATAAAATATAAAATTCTGTCGTCTCCTGGAAAAATACATTAAACAATTAAAAATGAATAAGCAAGCCATCTTACTCCTTCAAACCAAAAAATAATTTTCATTTTTTATTGTAATATCCGTTCAATTATCAACTACTAAGAATACTTTAAATTAATTGGCAATATTTTCCCCTCAGCGTCATATTTATTTTAAATACAATTGCAGGTTTTATTTTAAGTTAAAACATCTTTTATTTATTCCAGCCATGACTCTTCATTTCAACTGCCACCGATCTACACCATTTCGAAAAATGGTAGATATAAACAAATGTCTTATATATCACATTTCATTTAGGTCATAGTTATAATTTAAAATCTTACAACAAGAAAACCACTAAAATTATCTTAGTGATTGTTAGTTAGTCTACATTTGAGTGGTTTCACACTGTACCAAGAATGGATTTTGATAAGTTAGAATGGGCAATTGTTTTGTTAAGAGGCTTTGGGAATCTCGTATGGGATATTCTGTAATTATACACACAATATGTTAAAGAATTTACAATTTTTGTGTGTGTGTGTTAGCCTCTCTTTCAACCACTTGGGGTCATGAAAGGAGGGGCTTTATACAGGTTGCCACCCCATTCTACACATCCATGGTTCAGGACAAGCTTTTATTTATAGATAAAAGCTTGTCCTGGGCAGGATTTGAACCTGCATCAACAGGATTGCGAGACCCTGAAGTTTAACTAAACGGAAAAGGATATACAACACTACCAAGATGCCTAGAATAGTTAAAGGGGAGGTTATAGTTTAATGCTTCGACATAATATTATACCTGGTATTTATACCTGGTATTTATACCTGGTATTTATACCTGTTATTTATTTATACCTGGTATTTATACCTGGTATTATTTATTTATTTATTGATATTTATTTATTTATACCTGGTATTTATACCTAGTATTTATACCTGGTATTTATACCTGGTATTTATACCTGGTATTTATTTATACCTGGTATTTATACCTAGTATTTATATTTGGTATTTATACCTGGTATTTATTTATACCTGGTATTTATACCTGGTATTTATACCTGGTATTTATACCAAGTTATACCTGATTTAACCTGATAGTAACTTTCAGAGTACACATGACCATTTGTAAGAGATTTACGATCAGGCTAAGGTGTCCAATTTGTAAGATTGTGAGTAGACTTCATCTTTCAATAATGGTAAAATGACAGCCATCGCTGAAACCTGACCACATTTGACAGTGGTGAAAATACTATTTCATGTCTGTCAGCAATTTACTAGCGGATGAAGGGTAATCCAGTGTGAACTGTGGTTCACTTTCAGCCGCAATATTAGAAGAAAAATGTATATCCTTGTGGCCGAAGGTAATCCATTGTGAACTGTGGTTCACTTTCAGCCGCAATATTAGAAGAAAAAATGTATATCCTTGTGGCCGAAGGTAATCCATTGTGAACTGTGGTTCACTTTCAGCCGCAATATTAGAAGAAAAAATGTATATCCTTGTTGCCGAAGGTAATCCATTGTGAACTGTGGTTCACTTTCAGCCGCAATATTAGAAGAAAAAATGTATATCCTTGTTGCCGAAGGTAATCCATTGTGAACTGTGGTTCACTTTCAGCCGCAATATTAGAAGAAAAAATGTATATCCTTGTTGCCGAAGGTAATCCATTGTGAACTGTGGTTCACTTTCAGCCGCAATATTAGAAGAAAAAATGTATATCCTTGTTGCCGAAGGTAATCCATTGTGAACTGTGGTTCACTTTCAGCCGCAATATTAGAAGAAAAAATGTATATCCTTGTTGCCGAAGGTAATCCATTGTGAACTGTGGTTCACTTTCAGCCGCAATATTAGAAGAAAAAATGTATATCCTTGTTGCCGAAGGTAATCCATTGTGAACTGTGGTTCACTTTCAGCCGCAATATTAGAAGAAAAAATGTATATCCTTGTTGCCGAAGGTAATCCATTGTGAACTGTGGTTCACTTTCAGCCGCAATATTAGAAGAAAAAATGTATATCCTTGTTGCCGAAGGTAATCCATTGTGAACTGTGGTTCACTTTCAGCCGCAATATTAGAAGAAAAAATGTATATCCTTGTTGCCGAAGGTAATCCATTGTGAACTGTGGTTCACTTTCAGCCGCAATATTAGAAGAAAAAATGTATATCCTTGTTGCCGAAGGTAATCCATTGTGAACTGTGGTTCACTTTCAGCCGCAATATTAGAAGAAAAAATGTATATCCTTGTTGCCGAAGGTAATCCATTGTGAACTGTGGTTCACTTTCAGCCGCAATATTAGAAGAAAAAATGTATATCCTTGTTGCCGAAGGTAATCCATTGTGAACTGTGGTTCACTTTCAGCCGCAATATTAGAAGAAAAAATGTATATCCTTGTTGCCGAAGGTAATCCATTGTGAACTGTGGTTCACTTTCAGCCGCAATATTAGAAGAAAAAATGTATATCCTTGTTGCCGAAGGTAATCCATTGTGAACTGTGGTTCACTTTCAGCCGCAATATTAGAAGAAAAAATGTATATCCTTGTTGCCGAAGGTAATCCATTGTGAACTGTGGTTCACTTTCAGCCGCAATATTAGAAGAAAAAATGTATATCCTTGTTGCCGAAGGTAATCCATTGTGAACTGTGGTTCACTTTCAGCCGCAATATTAGAAGAAAAAATGTATATCCTTGTTGCCGAAGGTAATCCATTGTGAACTGTGGTTCACTTTCAGCCGCAATATTAGAAGAAAAAATGTATATCCTTGTTGCCGAAGGTAATCCATTGTGAACTGTGGTTCACTTTCAGCCGCAATATTAGAAGAAAAAATGTATATCCTTGTTGCTGAAGGTAATCCATTGTGAACTGTGGATCACTTCCAGCCGCAATATTAGAAGAAAAAAAAATTCTTAATAAAATTAAATAACAAGTCATAAGAGAAAAAAACAAAATCAAAGTGAAACTTCTGTTAAATGGAATCTTTAAAATGAAAGAGTAATACTAATCTTTAAATATTTTAAATGTATTGAGTAATATTGTATTGTAATATTGGATTGGTAAATAAATTTTTTTTATAAAGTAACCATCCATCGAAACCAATATAACTTATTTTTACATACATACATATATATATATACATATTCATACTTATTTTTATCTATTGATAAAACTCTTTCATTTACATACATGCTGATTACATACATCTGATGAAGNGGAAGGTGTTGGCTTGAACTTGGTTGTGTTTTTATTTTATTTTATTTTTAAAGAATAATATCTGTTTATTTTCTTTAAGTTTAATTTAGTTAAAAATATATATTCCTAATAATTAGAGAGCTACGTTTCGAGTAATTATAATACTCTTCTTCTGACACCTTATGTGGTCCATGTTCCTTGCTGTCATTTAAGTTTCTGGTATTTCATGCTGTTAGTTATATAATAATAGTTATTATGTGGGATTAGGATTTCAGATTCTTTTGGACCTTATTGTGTTTCCGTAACACTCTTGACAGTACTTAGACATAATTAATCACAATGTGCTCAATGAAACCCTAATTTTGGCCATACTGCATACATATACACCAGGCACCGCTTAATTTATACCTTTCCTTTTTGTTACACAAAATCATCAGTGTTGTTAAATCTGAGCAACTTTTCTAAAGGGATCTAAAGAATATGTTGCGTTACAGTCTCATGCTTGACAGTATGAACAAAGCACAAAGGAATCTGGCTACGAACGCGGTTACATGTCACAGCGAAAGAGGAGGTAACAGATACCGCATGAGGGAAGGTGTTACTCCATACGTCCGTCACTTTGGCCACGGTATCACCCATAAAGAAAAAGACGGCGAGAGAGGGCAGGGGGATCAATAGTGAAGCTCAGGTAATGAGATGGGCCTGGAATCGATTTGAGCACCTGTTGGTGTCAAGGCGAGCCCTAGGTCGATAGCACGAGCCTGCCCTTCGCTGGCACCCCAGACGAATTTAGGCCAATTTCCCTTCCGATGGGCTATGGGTTATAAAGGATAATGGGACAGATGGCCATACATCACTCCCATGTTGTTGTGAAAAATCCCTCACGCAAGAGCTGCGTCAACTAAGGAGATTTCTCATGCTGCGTTAAAGGTGGACACGGATAGGACTAAATGACTAGATCAGGTTTCCTCAATGAACTAATCTCTGGGCATCCGATGAGGAAGGTTAGGGAAAGCGTTCATTCATGGTTCTTAAAACTCTTCCTTAATGGGTGTAAGGTCTTGCTAGCCCAGGGATCCGTTGGGGTCTCTCGTGACCCTGAGGGTTCAAGTCCCGTCCTCAACAGACACTATCGAAAAATAAATGGCATATGAATAGGCTTCCTGCAAATGCCCCCTCCCTCCATCATCCTAAGAGGATGAACGGGTGTATAGCCATATAGTAATCAAGAACTGGTGGGATATAAAGTGCAGTGAACACACAAAAAGAAAGAATCACAAGGAGTAAAATTTTCGGGGAATTCTCGCCCTTCGTCAGTGAGATACTCTTTGTGATTTTTTTTTATTTTTGTGTGCTCATTGCACTCTCCATCCCACTTCATAGGGAAAAAGGTGGAAGTAATCTGCTATCGTTGTTATATTCATAGATATCTTACTTATATAAGTTTTACATAAAATTTAAGTTCAAGTTATTCTAATATATTTAAAATTTGAAGGATTGTCAGAAACTCACTTATCCTCATTCGTTTTACCTTCATTTCCTTCCTTTTCCACTCTCCACCGTTACACTTATACTTTACCTCATTTTCCCATACCTTAAATATGCTGATTTCTCCATTTTGACAACTCCCATCCCGCCCTCGTGTTAGGTAGGTAAGTGTGAAATTTGTAATATATTTACATTTACATCTTTATGTAGTCTTTTTTTTCAAATATACTTTTTACATAGTCATTTACATATTTTCCATCAATATTTATTTATTTAAGTCACTACCTGATCCAACTCTTATCTCTATTATTGACATTAAATTTAATTTTAACAGCCCAGGAGATATTTAAAAAAGGCACATTTTGAAAAAATACATTTTAACAGTTCTTTACCCGAAACGAAATTACCTCAATAATCTTAAATTTAATAAATATTTTAGACATAAATCAAGTTTAGAATTAGAAGAAAAATATTTACAATTCTAATCCGATATTATTAAAATGAGAGTTATTATCTAATTTGGTCTCACGGGATCTAAATTAAACTGATTTGCTTTTGAAGTTTTTGAGATGTTTTAATGTTAGGTATATTGAAAATTCGTTTGATATTTTCTCCGATTCAACCTACTAGAATTATAGTCATTAAAACTTATATATTTAATTCTGACTGTGTGTGTTTGAGTCAATCAATGCTCTGCAGTTCACAGTCCATACAAATGAAATTCACTAAGTTTTTCTCAAATAGAAAAAGATAAGCAGAGTTCGTTGTTGAAAAAAATTGAACCAATAGGAGTGAAGTTTTACACGAGGGAATTATTTTTTGCTAAAGCCTCGGCGGAAGCAATATTTACTTACATTAAATAAGGAAAAATTAAGGTGTTCTCATGAAAGATTTTATGAAAATTTTTTCGATATTTTCTCCAATCCTACCTACAAGGCACCAAAAACAATAGTCCCTAGAACTCCTAAGAACTATGCGAAATTGTACTAATAAAAATGCAAAAGAAAAACTTATTTTTTTAATTAGGTGGCACAATATAAAGTTGGGTGGAATGGAACTCCACTGGCTTTGTTTTTTGATAATGGACATATTTTGGTACTTGCTTCAAGTGTAAGTACAATTTTTTTTTTCTATGTAGCTGGAGTAATAATTTTAACATAGGTTTGTTTATTAATAAAGTACGTATTTTGGGAGTTGTTTTAATATTTAAATTTAATTGGTAATTAATAAATTAATTTAAAAATACTAAGATATTTAAATTTACACCCTAGAAGCTGCAATTGGTTGTTTGCCTTTGTGAAATTTGGCTTTTAAATGTAACTTGAAAGACTACGTTAATTATAATGATAAATAGGAAGAAGAGGAGTGGGGGTTTACCAAAAATGTCACGTGTAAATATAAAATGTTTTTTCGATATAGTAGGCGTAATATCTAGAAGTCAAATTTAACCTAGCTTTGTATATTTATAAATGTCAAATTCTATAAGTGTGAAGGATCACGTGATGTTGAAATGCAAATATTATCCAAATACAATACTAAGGAGTTTACGCAGCTTAAACTTTTTTTTAAAGCATAATATATTTTGAAAAACCTAATATAAGAAAGGTACCTTGAGCAGATAACCGTCTGAAATTCTATTTAAGCATCTAACTAAAAAAGCTCTGCCTGTATGAGTTTTTACAAAATTCTTATCTAAGATACAATTATTTACATAATCTTAACAGTCTAATTCACACAGACTACATAATCTTAACTATTAAATTCATTTAAATTTAATAAAACATCAATAAATAATAATTAATTACTCTAAAATTGCTAATCCTTATGATAACGGTGACTAAATGAGATGAATATATAAGAAAATTAAATCAATATTATCTATTTATGGCCCTCTTAAAAGTATTTCATCCCTTTTGCTTCATTAAAATAATAATAATAAATAAGAACACAGCTTTTAGTACAGCTCTTCTTTTGGTAAAGTTTTCTTTTTTTCAGATACGGTTTAAGTTTTAAAATTAAATATAAATAGGAAATTTAAAATAAACCTCTATTTACCCATAAGTGATCATTAAGAAGATTATGCAAGTATGTAAAGTTTTTTCCGGGTTGGACCATGTAAAGTTTTTGATGGTTGCCGAGCTTTCGCACATCCTGTGATGGCTGACAGAAAAGTCAGCTCTAGCAGAACATTTCGCCAACACCAGCCACCACATCAAATTCGAAGATGCTTCAATACTGGCCCGGGAAAACAACTACTATCGACGGACCATCAGAGAAGCCATCGAAATAGCGAAAAATCCTAGGAATATCAACAGGGAGGATGGATACAGGCTCAGCAAGAATTGGAAACCAGCGCTAATCGATAAGAGTGTCCAACCAATCGATAAGAGGGT
>KZ809382.1:40036-76222 GCA_000696205.2 Oncopeltus fasciatus
TATCTGAATGTATGTAATTGTAAAAAAAAAAAAAAAAAAAAAAAATTATGCATAAAAAAAGTAAAATAATTTTCTTAATAAACTACTTCTACTTGTAAATAATGCAAGTTAACTACTATAAGTTATTTTGTGTTGAAGTAATATAGTAAAATTTTATTTAATACATTTTAAATAATATTTAATTATTATTTGATCAAAATGAGTTATCAAATTAATTGTATTTTGCTGTTTAAACTAAAGATTTACCTATTCCAATTGACTGAAACACTAAAAAGAACTATAACAAACCCACTTAATAAACAAAAACCAATGACCAATTGTATATATTGGCTCTAAACAAAGTCCCTGTAATGTTTTTACCCTGTTAGATATGTCATCTGGTTACGAATTCGCCATTGGTTGGTCAGATTGTTGTTACTCACTTAATTAATAAGAACCAATGGCCAATTAGTATCTAGCAGCGTTAAAACATGGCAGGGACATACAATATGTACTTCTCTGTCGATACAACGTACACAATTGGATATGAAGTGAAAGAACAGCTGATTGGAAAGTTTATTATTATTATTAATGAAATAGTTTGTTACATACGAATCTTCCGAGCACTGACATTAACCTGAGCCATTTATTCTTCTACCCACGTCTCGATGTGAACATTCTCATTGGAGGAAATTGGGGGTCTCCATCATTCGAGCTTCAAGTTCATTCCAAGACCGGATCTTGCTTAATATAAGTAGGCAGGAAATTGGCTGCTATTGCGATAACTGCAGAACACATAGCAGAGACACTTTGAGACTCCCATTGCATGAGCTGATTTACTTATTCACAGTAATCTGTATTACCGCCCGCCAATGAGGTGTGGAGGGGGGATTGGAACTGATGGCTCTACCCCCCTCCACGCGATTATTTCTGAACAAAGCAATGAACATATGGGGTCAGTATTGGATGATTGGTGTGAGAGTGGAGCAGCAGACTGACTGTTACAGCTGCTACAACTGTTAGCAGCAACTTATTAAAAAAAATAATAATAACAAAAAAAAAAAAATCCCCAAATCCTTATATCAATAGATATTTGATATTGTGGTCTTTTTTGGTTTATGTATCTACCACATTTCTATCTTAAGTCGTTTACCGATTCAAAACAGGTATTCTAAGAGAGAATTTCCGTCAGAGGAATATCAGCTGAAACAAGGGGGATATTCTGAAGGGCCGTGGCAGAAGTATCGCGAGGTGGGAAGAATGTCCGGGTAACTAATGGTGACCGGTAATAGCTGTCCGAAAATAGCCGATTGCTTGGTAATAGGATGATCCGATAATGGGCGACCAAGAACTCTATCCTTATCGGAGAGTGCTCGCTTTCTCTCTCTCTGTCTCTGGCAGCTCGTTTTTAGTCTTTCACGTCTGTAAACCTTAGTCAACACTTAGATATTCATTAGTTATAATTATTTAAATTATTTTACTTAATTGTACACCATTTATAATACTTTTTAGCAGATTTATCTCAAAGATAAGAAGCTATTCCTAAGATAAGTTGATGTCACGGCACTTACAGATATAATTTAATTCATAAGGAATTCATTTAAAGATTTAAATGCATTTAGCTTACTACAGTTTCTAATTCAATTAATTAGAAATTCTAAATATTGTCCTAGAGGAAAGATACCCGAAACAAGTTGATAAAACTTCTTTTTTTTCTTTTTCTTTTTTTATTGATATGGCTTTACGTTATCTATATCACATATCATTAAATATATCACCAGAAAATTATATATAAATCCAAATACTAATGTAAAACTTATGCAAAAGTAACTTTAGAAAATGTCACTCTAGAAAGTGCTCGTTGGGATACTGAGGGGAGAACCGTATTTCGCGACACTCTGTGGTGCCTCAAGATGGTGAATTGACACTGAAACCGGTCGATAATAAACAGGAAACACTACCTCTCTATTATCCCTAAAGTGATCATTAAATATTCCTGTAATCCCTACTAAAATATATATATATATGTGACATAGTAGTAAATGGGTGTATTAAAACCTAAGATACATCTCAATACTTCTCACTCACTTCAAGAATGGAACACATTATATTGAATCTTAGCATGCTGGTTCCACTGAATCTTTTTGTCATAACAAGACTTAAAAAAATTATGCGTTTAAGTATATTAAAAAAGTAAAACATAAATCAATTTGTTCACTTTCACAACCTCAAGGTTACATTTTTGGACCTCTGATTCCTGCAACTTTGTACAAATGTATTGAGTTTACATTTTTTTGTTCTATGAGGTTTCATTTTAACTATCTCCAGTGGTTGTCCAGCAAGGAGATGGTTTGTTTTGTATATGCCGGGAGTCTATGCCAAAGTAATCGCCTTGCGTTTGTGATATATTTGATATATAGATAACTTATAATGTATGCAAAGTTTTTTTCCGGGTTGGACCGTACGAGGAAAAACCTTTGCATGCATCTGGTGACTGTGGAAGCCTACGAGAACAACTTATAATGTAGTCAAATAATAAAAATTGTAAATACTATTCACTGGTTCCATGAAATTTGAAATGTAGATAGCTTCTATTCCTATCAGGTACAAAAGTAGATTTAAGGGAGATTATAACACGCTAAGGAGATAAAAGACAGGGTTAGAATCTATATAAAAAAAATTGTAATAAAATTGTAACATCGAGAGGGCCAGAATTATTGATTTCAGACTTTTTTTAATTGATAAAAGAGTTGTTTTTCTTCCTGTGATTCTGTTTGTAATGATCCCAATGATTCCTGGTATGCTCCTAGGGAATACCCAGCCAAAATTGGGAACCATTATTTGATAAATGGGAAACAAAATCAGGCGGACAGAAAGGTCTCCTAAACACACGCCTTCTCTTGTCTATATTGAGTCGAGAATAAATATATCCTTAAAATTAATTTACCCTCTGGGTCTATATTTACTGTAGCGGGATTTTTTAATTTTTTTTATTCATTAAATAATTTATAGAGCATAATAGATGTGAAGAGCAATTTTTAGTATTTGTGTTCTGTAATATTTTACGAAATTAAATAATAACGAGAAATTTTAATATTGTAAAAAAAAAAAAGAGTGAAAATATTTTATTTTACTTTAAAACTGTATTCTAAAGGGTTATTATGATTACCAATGAATATATAACTATCATACCTTCTATTTTCCGTCTTCATTGGTTTCTGCAAACCATTTTCTGTTGGCGAGCGCATTCGGACAGAATACAAACGCAGTTGAATACAGACAGTGACAGTGAACGCATGTATTCGGCCAAGAAGATTGACGGTGTCCGAAAGCGCTCGCCAACAGAAGATGGTTTGCAGAAACCAATGAAGACGGATTACAAAAGGTAAGATAGTTAAAACTGTATGTTAATGATATTGTTAGGAAAAAGAATACATTAAGGAAGATATATAAGAAAATTACTGGATTGGTTGATAACGTAATTGGTTTGACTCTTGCCTAACTTTGGAAATACACCCTTAACATTAGTAAAGTTATTCTTATACCCTAATCAAGAGTTCAACAAAGAGGTATATTATTTAGGAGTAGTATTTTAGGATTAGATGGAATGAATGTCCGTGGGTAGATACTCAGACAAATTTCCTGCAGTAGTTGATGAGGCCTATTTTCTCTGGTCAATATTCTGGGGTTTTCTTTCTCTCTCCAGCGGTTTCTTTTTTTTTTTTTTTTTTGTACGTGAAATTGTCTGCACTTACTCGCCCCATCCCTTCCTTATGGCCCTCGGGGTATTTGTAAGGACGCTCACCCCAATTATCTTCCTCCTTCGCAGTCTTGGTATTTCTGCTCACACCGCCCTTCATGTCATACATGACTCCTCGGCCAACCTTCTCCAAGCTAAATTCTGTGGGATTGGTGTCCTCCAACAATCAGGCATTATTCCAGCTCAGCGCTCTATACTTCAATAACGTGCTTCAAATATTTTGCATTACTCAGAGTCTCTTAAATAACTAGCAGATTTGTTTTTGTTGGGGTTCGGTCAAAGTAGATCCAAAAATGCAATTTAAAAAAAAGTGTATTTTTTAATTATCTGCCTACTTTTCGGTTTAAATTGTAGGCCATCTCCAGGGCTATCATGCAGACGAGAAGGCACGTCGTGTGACCAGGAACTCATATTCATGACTGACCAAACCCCAACAAAAAAAATCTACTAATAATCTCTACGGTCAAAAACTCTCTAATTGGAAATGATGTTTCCATCTGCCGACAGCAATGAAGATTATGCAAATTTCGAATCCTTTTTTAAAATTCATATACAAAAAAGATAAGTGAAAGTAAATTTATTAATAGATATTTCTTTTAATTTTATATTTACTTAACACATCAACAAATTTTATTTTTTCAAAGGGTTCACCACCTAGCAACAAGGATTTCGGATGGAATACAGTTCAAATAACACATTTTCTATAAATTTGGGAAACGCAATATTACTCACAAAATCAAAAAATTCGGTTCCAAAATCTTAAGTGATACTATATATAACATTATTATTAAAATATTTAACAACACTTATAACAAATGAATGTATAATGTCTCATTTGAAAGTATGCACACACACTCACACACACATTTAAATATATTTATATTACTTTTATTGAAAAAAAATAATGTTGGCATGATGACAAAAGTAGTTTTCATAACAGACACCCTCCCTAAGGGGAGAAAATTAATTTTACCTTGGTGACCCAGTTACAAACGCCTTCCAGCTCATCAGTGAATTTAAAAACACTAGGCTGCATGATGGAGTTTTCCAAGCCAACTTAGAACACTTTCACTGAGTAAATTAAAACTCTGTCAGCTCCAGTCTCCCGTCTAATTAAATATTGCGGAGTCGGTGTACCGGCCCGAATAGCAGGAGATCCAGGTTCGATTCCTGGCTGGGACAGATAGTTTTTTATACTCTATTCCCTCTCATTAACTTTTTTTTAAAACTTTTATTTATTTATTACATTCTGTTAAATAAAATATTTTTGTAATTTGATTAAAATGAAAAGTAAAAATGACATTCAATGACAATTACATGAGGAGAGATGGTGACCATTGACAATACTCTCAAATTATTTACAGACTATGTATAACATAGGTATAACTATAACTATAACTATAGATATAACTATAACTCCACAGGAGGTCACGGGGCCATCTTCGTTTAAGTCGACAGGGGGGGTTGTAGGGGTTGGAGTTGGCAAGGTCTGTGCTAGTGGATTAGAATGGTCTGGCAGTTTACTGTGGAAAAGGATGAAGCGGGAAGAAATGATTTCTTGAACAAAAGGGATATTAAGATCGTGGTGAAGGGATTAATTGGATACGTAATAGGGAGCATTTGCAATTATTCTCAGGGTTTTGGATTGAAAGGACTGAATTCTTTGGATGTTGGAAGGCTTGGCGTCACCCTAGATTTCTACCCCGTATGTCCAGATTAGTCGTAATAAGTTTTTGTAGAGCGTCAGTTTGTTTTCAATCGTAAGATAGGAGTTCTTATTCATGAGTCTGTATAGAAGTCCTTATCGCCGATTGAGTTTTTGTCTTTTAATTTTATTATGTTCGCTCCATGTAAGTCGTGAGTCAAGATGGAGCCCAAGATAATGAATGGAATCTGTTTGTGGTAACGGAATATTGTTAAATTTAATAATTTCAGGGAAGTCTTTTTTCCGCAGTTGGAAATTAACTTGAACGTATTTTGCTTCATTGATTTTTATTCTCCATTAGCCACACCATTGTTTGATTTTATCGAAGTGATCCAGAAGGTTTTTGGAAGCAGTTTTAGGATCGGGATGGGAGGATAGGATAGCTATGTCGTCCGCAAATAGAGCTAAGAGGGTACTTGGATGGGTAGGGATGTCAGCAGTGTACAGGATAAATAGGATAGGTCCGAGCACACTACCTTGAGGAATTCCCGCTTCCACTTGGTAGAAATCGGCGTAATATAATCCTTGCCGAACCCTAAAAAAATGGGCCAGAACTAAAACTAATTTTATCAATAAAAATCATTATTCAAAAATACTTTTAAAATTATGAAATGAACCTTTATGGGCGATGTGTTCATTTCACTTTTATGTTCCTACTGCATAAAAAAGATAGTATAGGGATTCCCAGAAAAAATGGATATAGAAGGAGTGACTGTCAACTTTTGATTTTTCCTCATGCACTACTTCAACTATGAGTATAACTATACTCATGTTCTTAGCATATATCTAAACTAAAAAATCTCTAGAAAAATCATGTACATTCAAAAATGTTATTTAAATAAAAATATTTTATTAAATCGACAACCTTTCCGATTCTTTCATCCATCTCAGAATTTCTAAATTCTTAACTTTTCTATCATGAATTAAATTTTAAAATTTTTGTAAGGAATTTATAATTAATGAGTACGTCAATAACTGAGGTTCGGTTAGAAAGGAATTGAGAGAAAAATTCTTGTAAGAAATTACATAAATTCTTGTTAATTCTTTTAAACAATTTATTTTTCTCAACTCCTTTAAATTTTTTCAGAAAAACAACCGCTTAATTTCTACGCAGATGTCAATTATATACATCTATTCTGTTTTTGTTTTTTTAAATTATTTTCGTAATACTTGTAATATGAAAAATGTTGACAATTATTTAATTTGGTCTTCATATAAAATACCACTCCCCTGTATCTACTTTCAACCAAAAATAAATTTTTTTTTAAATTTGCTATGCTGAGCCCAAATTTCGAGTTTGGTTTATAAATCTTTAAATTGAGAGGCCCAACTAACTCTCGAATCAACATTCCTAAATATCTTCCATATTATTCGTTATTTTTGTAAAATGTTATTGAATACAGGTTGTAGTTAACTACATTTTACTCCTACTATGTTTAGTACATTTTTTTTTCATTAACGCTAATAATAAATGAAAATATTAAGATTTTAAAATTTGGTCACATTTAAACCCCATTTTCGACCGATTTAAGCCATTAACGAACTTAGTTCTTCTTCGCGCTCAAAAAAAAGATGCCGAATTCCTTTGCGAAAAACTACGGCTGCAAAGCGTTTACAAGCACACACACACATGCAACATGTACGTCCATTTTTGTAGGAAGGATCGGAGAAAATATCAAAACCATTTTCTAAATACATGAGATTACAGGAGAATACAAATCTCAATAGCAATATTCCTTCTTCTTTGCAGAAAACTGAAAACACTAGCTACCCTTCTTTATCTTCTTATGTTTCTAGATATAAGAATTTTCTTTTTTACTTAGTACTTTTATAAGGGAAAAAAAGAGTCCTAGATTAAAATCCGAAAAAAAACAAAAAAAAAACGTTGGGAGCTTTTTGTGGTGTCTATGTTTATTTATTTATTTCTCTGAAATTAAACCACCATTATAATAGGCTACATTTTTACACAATGAGCTAAAAAACAAAAAAAAAAAAAAAAAAAGGAAGATATTGAGAAAGGAAATAGGAAGATGGAGTATTTCCCCCAATCCTAACTTTATTTTCTTTTTACTTATTTACTCTCATTTATGTCCTTATTTATTAAAATATGGGAAATCTGATTGTTAACACAACACTAGCGTAATGGAATTCTTTGAAAGCAAAGTTAATTTAAATATTTTGGTTAGACGCTTCCTTTAGTCTTCAACACTTCTAGACATCATACCTTCTATTATTCGTCTTCATTGGTTTCTGCAAACCAAACGTTGGCGAGCGCCTTTGGACATTGTCCATCTTCTTGGCCGAATACATGTGTTCACTGTCAACTGCAATTGAAATTGGAAATTGCTAAAAGATCATAATTTTGAACTTTCTAAATGAGATTTTCATGGTATACAAATGAGTGTATTCTTCCAGTCACAGCTGAAGTTAAAGTTTGAATCTTATAAGAGAAGCAAGCAGACAAAAGCCCGAAAGTATTTGTGGGGGAAATCTTTTCTCTTTGTCTTCTTCAAACAATCTCATACATTTATAAATCTGATAGGGAAACTTCCGCCCTGCAATTTAACTTCTGAAACATTCCTTAAGCCCCTGCAGATTTCTGAAGGGATTCTGAGAGAGGCCGCTACTGTTTTTTTGGGGGGTGAATAGTTCAAATATGCCTTCATCAAAATCCTTTTTTTTAATTCGGCATTTTTATTTACTATATATAAGAATAATTTTTCAAATGGCGCAAAACACCCTATCAATCAGATTAATGCGTTTGTTATAAAGATTCAACAGTGTTTGTACATTAATTCATGCATCTATACTTTTATAGTTTCTGTGTTAGGTAAACATACTTGAAATATTTAATGTTTCTTATTACGCCGTAAATAAAAACATTAAGATTGGACTTAACATGGCATATAATGTTCTTTTTCTTTCTTTTTTTTTTTTAAGGAAATATTTCAGACTAATTTCCCAAATTAAATCCATAAAAGTAATGAAGATATTCATATTTATTTCCATTTTTTTTATTATTTGTATTGTTACAGTATTGATACAAAACACAATTAATATTTAAAGTATAATCCATGGTTATCAACCGTCACTAGCCATCTGCTAGCCAGTTGTTCGATTCCAAACTGATACCATTCCTGGGTATGGCTGTCAATTAACTTTAAACTTTCGCAAAAATTATCAAATTATTTCCCTCTGAGAAAATGGGGAAAATAAGAAAAATGTATCAAAACAAGAAGTAATCCGATGTTGCAAGGTCTTGGCTACATGGTAGATGAGGTAGAAGTTCGAACCCTTAAAGTTCTTTAGACATTTTTTTGGCTCGACAAGAAGTTCGAGGACGAGCATTGTCTCTTGGAATAAATCTCATTTTCCGGTTGATCAAAGCAGGATAACGCTCAGACAATTTTGCGCACAATATTTCCAGTTGTTCCCAGTAAAGTACAGAATTCAAAGAGCATCTATAAGGAACAAATTCTTGATGAATAACACTTTCAAAATTCCAAAAAACGTTAAGCGTGAATTTCTTTTTAAATTGCCTTCTTGTAGGAACCTGGAAAGCAGTTTGTCCGCGATCTAGCCATTGCTTATGGGTATTCTGTTTTTTCTAGCAAACCCACTTTTCATCACAGGTGACAAATCTTCAGTAAAATTTCAAATATAAATTTTTACAAAGTTCTAACTTCTTTGCTGATTGCTGAGGAACAAGTCTACTACTCTTTTTCACCTTCCCCGTGGAGAGTAGATGGTGACTAACTGTATCTTCCGACACTCCACATTCCCTGGCAAGTTCGCGAGTTCTTGTGGAGAGATTTGACTCAACAGCTTCCTGCAGAACTTCATCAATATTCATTAATGGTCGCCCGGAGCCCTTCTTTCTTTCCCACGTCATATTTTCACTGCACTATTTTTCAAAACAACGCCAAATAGTGCATTTGACCAGTGCGGTCACGGACATTTTCCCCTTCAAATTTAATAATTTAACGAGTTGCTCCAGTGGCTGTGAAATTATATTCTTTTTTAGTGCTGCCTTAAAATCAAAAGAGTATCTCGAAAGAAACTGTCATATTTCTTCCTTGAAACAAATTACTAATCTGTGGTGGGATTTAACAAGCTTTGAGAATACTCTAAAGAGATAATTAAGTATTTGTTATTATTGAATATTTCTAAAAACATTACAGTTCTTTGAATCTATCTATTCAATAAATCATACTTTTTATTATATATTTTGAAAAGTGTTTATTTTGGAATTTGTTATTTGTTTTTTGGTCGCCCGAAGTCCTTCTTCCTTCCCAACGTCGTATCTTCACAGCAGAATTTTTTAAACCAACGCCGTGCTATTCAAGGTCAGCTCCCCCTTCATATTAAATAATATCACGAGTTGCTTCAGCAACTAAGATTTTTTTTTTTCAGTAATGCTTTAAAAAACATGAATTTCGTAGAATAATGTAATGTTTCTTCTTTGAAGAAAATTACTAAACTGAGGCTTTTTAAAAAAGAAAAAATTCTCTAAAGAAATTTGATCGAACAGTATTTTTTTTTTTTTTTTTTTTTTTTTTTTTTTTTTTTTTTTTNTTTTTTTTTTTTAAGACTCCTTTATCATTGATCTGATAATTCTCCATTCGTTCTACCAGCATTCCTGAGTCGCTTGACTTAGCAGTAAGACTTCATAATACTAATAACAGACAACGTGAATACCCTTTTCATGTGTGTATGTACCCTTTTTCTCAACTGGAATTTCTTCACGCAGGAGCGACGTAATCTAAGCAGATTTCTCAAGTTAATATTAAAGACTGACACAGAGTAAATTCAATTTGAAAGCAGAAGAGAATACTGAGCGTAAATGGTATGACTAAAAACTACTTTCCAGACTCGCCAAGATCCTAGAGGAAATTGCTCAAACATTATAGTCATGTTTATAAAGTGGTTCTTTAATGAGCGTTTTATATCATAAACGAGATAAAATTGTATTTTAGAATATTCTATTCTGTTAACCTTTTTTGTAACTCGAATAACAATATGAATGAATATATTGGCAATTGTAATTGTACTTAAAACCCTCTCCCATCTCATCCGATTTTAACCAAAAATGTACATGCAATGGAAAGCCAATATACCTAATTTTGTTTGTATATTTTAAAAAGGCGTCTCAACATTTGAAATTATATTGCTAAAAATCATTCTTAGTAAGCGCTATTTAATATATATNTATATATATATATATATATATATATATATATATATATATATATATATATATATATATATATATATATATATATATATATATATATATATATATATATATATATATATATATATATATATATATATATATATATATATATATATATATATATATATATATATATATATATATATATATATATATATATATATATATATATATATATATATATATATATATATATATATATATATATATATATATATATATATATATATATATATATATATATATATATATATATATATATATATATATATATATATATATATATATATATATATATATATATATATATATATATATATATATATATATATATATATATATATATATATATATATATATATATATATATATATATATATATATATATATATATATATATATATATATATATATATATATATATATATATATATATATATATATATATATATATATATATATATATATATATATATATATATATATATATATATATATATATATATATATATATATATATATATATATATATATATATATATATATATATATATATATATATATATATATATATATATATATATATATATATATATATATATATATATATATATATATATATATATATATATATATATATATATATATATATATATATATATATATATATATATATATATATATATATATATATATATATATATATATATATATATATATATATATATATATATATATATATATATATATATATATATATATATATATATATATATATATATATATATATATATATATATATATATATATATATATATATATATATATATATATATATATATATATATATATATATATATATATATATATATATATATATATATATATATATATATATATATATATATATATATATATATATATATATATATATATATATATATATATATATATATATATATATATAAATTGGTAAATATATTGGTAAATAATCTAAAGGGTTAATATCACTACCAATGAATACTGAACTTTCATACCTTTTGTAATCCGACTTCATTGGTTTCTGCAAGCCATCTTCTGTTGACGAGAGCTTTCGGACATTGTCCATCTTCCTGAAAGCGCTCCCCAACAGAAGATGGTTTGCAGAAACCAATGAAGATGGACAATAGAAGGTACGATATTTATTTATTTGTTTATTTATAATTTTTAACGTACCACAATGTTTACTGTCTTCTTGTCATACTACCAATGTGAATAGCTTTATCACCCTATGCGATATCTGCTAAAAATCACTACTATAACAATATTATAACACCAATTTGACACGGTCCAACCCGGAAGAAGAAACGGTAAATATTATGATTTTATTTGTGAAAGGTGGTGAAAATTCTAATGGCTACCACCTGTCTATTGGAATCTTCGCATCCTATCCAGCTAGTGTGAGTGAAAATTGAGTGAGGTAATATAATATAGCTTCCTTCGACCTAGAAAAGGGAGCTCAGCTACTGATAACCTAAAGTGAGATGCGATCTACTCCTTCCATATACGCCGTAGCCAGGAGAGTTGTACGATCTTATCAGAAAATGCTTGCAAGAGGGGTCCAATACACTCGACCTTATCACTCAGGGCTGAGTAAGCTTCCGACTAACCGAATCCACAGATAAGCCTTCCCCAAATGTCAAAACACACTTTTGAGAAGGATGTTTCGTATCTTTTGCACTATTTCAAGTCAACTTTTAGCGAATTTCGAAAGAAAGCAGCTTGTTTTCATGACAGATATGATATGAAATTTGATTCGATATTATCTCTGATTTAACTTAGCAGCCACCATAAAGACCGCCACGCAGAAAATGCCTTATCTAATTAGACTTCACATGTTTTATAATTGATGGACAAAAATAAGAGCAAAGGAGGAAATTTAATTTTCAAATGGAAAATCTGCTAATAATCACTCCTGTCACAGTGAAAAATCATCACTATAAATAATCCAATTAATTGTGAAGTGTGATATATGCATTCTAATGGCTAAGGTTGATAAAAAATAGTTCTCTGTGAATTTTGTTGTGAAGAATCACACTAATACCCTCAATACGACAGCATTCCAACTTTCGGATCATTTCAAATAAATTTAATTTTATTTATTTATGAATTTAAATGCGATTTTTTTTTTTTTTTAACTAGACCAATGGTATCTCACTTTAAGGAAACCGTTTGAAGATCATAGCTATGAATATTTCACACTAAACTAATAGAATAACATTACTTATCAAATTAATAATAAAACATTATTTAATTTAACATATTTCAATCTTATGAATGTTACTTTTTATGCTGGATTTTATGGAATGAGGTATCCTTTCATTTGGTTTCATTTAACATTCACTTGAATTTAACATTGCAGCAAGCCTTCATTGATCATTTTCTGGGGAAGCTAATGGCTAGGTTTCATTATATATATATATATATATATATATATATATATATATATATATATATATATATATATATNTTCTCTCTTCTAATCCCATGAATTCGAATTCGATAGCTTGATGTACTTTAAAAGGACTGATAGTTGCCTGGGAATTAAAGATAAAAGTCCATCATGCAGGAGTTGCGTAAACTAATCGAATTATTAAGCATCGAAACTGAAATATATTTGTATTTTAACTTTATAAATATTTTATTTGGTTGTGGTACTTTATCCCACGTAAATTTTAAACAATTAATGAGAGGTAATAGAATAAAAAATCTATCTGTCCCAGCCAGGAATCCTGGTAGCATAACTGGTAAATGCACCGGCCCGGATAGCAGGAGATCCAGGTTTGATTCCTGGCTGGGACAGATAGATTTTTTATTCTATTCCCTCTCATTAATTGTTTAAAATTTGTATTTTAAATTCCCATTTCGTGTATCGCTTGCACGTCAAGAGAATATCATAATCTAAACTTGATGCCCGTTCTGGCGAGAAATGTACTTACTCCCGATAAATATTTCAGACATCTTCCCCCCTCCCCCACTTATATTTGTGCTAATTATTTTATTACTCTAAACTAAACAATAAGTTCTCTACATGGTAACCACGTATGTTAGTCGCACTTGGTTTTACAGGTAATCCTAATGCCTTCACTGTTATTTTACTTACCGATATCTTTACTGAATATAATAAGTGTTTAATTGTAATGATTTAACGTTTATGCTATATAAAATTATTACGAAAAACGCAAGTAGGGGAAGAAATTTGCGAATGTAGGTTTGGGCCCTTCCCCCACTCTATATTTCCGAACTGTGTACAGCAATATTTTCTCTATATTTCTACTTATAATGTCCACACTAATCTGTGCAGACAACACTGCAACATTTAAACTCCAAGGGTTCCAGTCTTAAATTTTATTTCAGTCTGTTTAGTTTGGTAGCACGCTCTTGAGTTCTAATTATTAATATTTTTTTGTGTGTGTGTGTTAGCCTTCCATTCAACTACTTAGGGTCATGGAGGAAGGGGCTATCTACAGGTTGCCACCCCATTTTAAACACCCATGGCTCAGGACAAGCTCCTTTATTATAAATAAAAGATTGACCTGGGCGGGATTTGAACCCGCGGCGTAGGGATTGCGAGACCCGTACGGATCCCCTGAGCTAGCTTGGCGCCCCGAATATATTTATTTTTTAAAAGGAAAAGGGCAAGCACAAATATGGTGCGTAATTGCTCTAAATAAATTTTACTTAGTATTGGCGCAAAGAATGTTTACTTGTTTACTTTAAATTTGGCCTGGACAATAGGTAATTGATACAGGTAGTAGCATAGAGAAATTTAAACAATCGAAACATTATTCTCTAAATTCAAATGGAAGGTTTTTGGCCGTAAATATTGCTAGTAGAGAACGAAAAATCCCAACAAATTCCGAACTAATTATTTTCTAAACGTTATTGCCCAGAAATAAATATTTTTTAATTATTAATTACATTCTCAAGCATCCAATCAAATTAAACACATAAATGAGAGATACTCTTAATTAAATTATCACATTGAGTGTACATTATATATATATATATATATATATATATAATGTACACTCAATGTGATAATTTAATTAAGAGTATCTCTCATTTATGTGTTTAATTTGATTGGATGCTTGAGAATGTAATTAATAATTAAAAAATATTTATTTCTGGGCAATAACGTTTAGAAAATAATTAGTTCGGAATTTGTTGGGATTTTTCGTTCTCTACTAGCAATATTTACGGCCAAAAACCTTCCATTTGAATTTAGAGAATAATGTTTCGATTGTTTAAATTTCTCTATGCTACTACCTGTATCAATTACCTATTGTCCAGGCCAAATTTAAAGTAAACAAGTAAACATTCTTTGCGCCAATACTAAGTAAAATTTATTTAGAGCAATTACGCACCATATTTGTGCTTGCCCTTTTCCTTTTAAAAAATAAATATATTCGGGGCGCCAAGCTAGCTCAGGGGATCCGTACGGGTCTCGCAATCCCTACGCCGCGGGTTCAAATCCCGCCCAGGTCAATCTTTTATTTATAATAAAGGAGCTTGTCCTGAGCCATGGGTGTTTAAAATGGGGTGGNTAACAAAAATTTTTTTTATGTAAAATGATAGTTGACACATAATTTATTAGTGATTTATTATTGAATTATTATTTCAGTGATAATTGAAACTATTTGTCCAATTCCCATTCATTGTCTCCACTTATACACGCATTTGTGTTTTTGCTATGTTTCATCTAAATAGTAAAACTTTGAACGGCTTATATTCAATAAAGTTAAATTAATTAATAAACAACTTTTTTTTGTCCCTTATAGTCTTATGTTAAATAAGAAAGTTATATTAAAAGTCTTATTTTCAAATTAAAATAATTCATAAAATGCAAATTTAAAATAAATTATTTAAATAAACATTGGCCAAATAAACTGTCAAGGATATTTTGACAAAGCCAAAAGACGATACAGTCACTCAACCACTCTTGAACCCATCATCAAATGTTGGTATGTCAGTAACATTGAGGATTGTCAATTCACAAACCAAGTGTGGGAACCCCAGACAAACAGTGAAGAAAATCAAGCGGGCGGGAGGGCAGATTACGGAGAAAAGAAGATCAACTTCTTTATAGTGAGATGGCGGTAGAGAGAAAGGGAACAGAAATAAGTTCTGACGTCATCCGAACAGCAAGAACAGTGAGCGATTTCTTCGTCTATCTATATCAAAATAAACCCAAAAATAGTATCAATTTTAACTTCTATTAAAATTAACAATAAGATATATTAAATAATAAATACTCCCAATTTTCAGGATAATAGTAGCGAAGAGAGAGCATAGATAATTTAGCCTCGAAAGTAGACACAAATTAATTAATTAAAAAAATTTCGTTCCGGTTTTATAAAAATTGCTTCAAAAGAAGCAATTTTTATTAAATCGGAATTTTAATTTGTTTTAATTTGTTAAATTTCATAAACAAATTTGTTTTAATTTGTTAAATTTCAAAAAGTAACTCGTCAACATTATTATTGTTATTTAATAAATAAAAGTACATTAAGTACTTACTGCTAGTAAATTAGTCATGTTATTTTTTAAATAAAAGCTAATAAGCTTTTCTTATTATGATATAATAATATAATTTCATTATGTTAAAAATAAACATTAAGCCCACTAAGTCAACAAACCTATTTTTAATCACACATGATAATCAATTATGGCATCATGACCCATCCTTCCAGTTTTTATACTCAAAGGACAAGTCTCTGAACATAAGATTATTTTAAAAAATGTCTAAATAGCTACAATAACAAGGTTTCATTTCATTTCACTTTACAATGAAGACAATATTCAAGAATTTATGCCTAACAATACGAAGGTGGGAGAATATTAATTGTAGCCACAATAGAATTCCTTTCTACCCCAAAGTCTTCCTCGATGAAACTCGCCAATGGTCTGAAGTCGTATATCAGTTTATTTCAGTTTCTAAATGAATTTGTTATTCACACCAGAGATGATACATTTGGACTGCTAAATTAGGAAAACAACTTTTTTGAGTGGGACTTCCGTTAAATAAACGAATTCGTCAGTGTCACAGTTAATGTATTTTTATATTTCAGATATTTTTGCTGTAAAAACTCTACTCCCATTTTGATTTGTCAATAACACAAAGATTGAAGAAACAAATTTCGACACACAAGATGGATAGCATACTTGCCCTGAAAGCAGGAGATCCGGGTTCGAGTCCCGGCTGAGGTGGTAAGATTTTTTTATTCTATTCCCTTGCATTTATTATATAAAATGAATAACACTTGTCTCGATTGAACACGGTTTGACAGGTCTCGACTGGACTTCATGACGGGACTTGACTAAGCTAGTTGAATTAGACTATGATGACTTGACTTGACGAAATTTGAGTGCCTGAACATGACAGGACTGAACTTGATAAGCTAGTGGAATTAGACTATGATTACTTGACTATATGATAATTGACAGGACTGGACACGTCTGGACTATTAGGAATACTTGATGACTGGATTTGACTAAGCTAGTTAAATTAGACTATAATAACTTGACTTGGTGATAATTGACAGGACTGGACTCGCCTGGACTAAATTACGGTACTGGACTTGACTAAGCTAGTTGAATTAGTCTATAATGACTTGAAATGACAATAATGGACTGGACTGGACACGACTGTACTTCATGACGAGACAGGACTTGACTAAGCCAGTGGAATTAGATTATGATAACTTGACTCGAAAATAATTGACTGAACTGGACATTATTATGCTAGTTGAATTAGACTATAATGACTTGACTTGATATTAATTAACTGGACTGGATTTGACAAATCTATTTGAATTACATTATGATGACCTGGTAATAAAAGACTGGACTTGACGACGGGACTGGATTTGACTAATCTATTTGAATTATATTATGATGACTTAACAAAGAAATTTGAGTGAACTGGTCTGAATGTGTTTATCCTTAAGCAGAACCAATTTAGCGAAGTTAATGGATGGGTCGGTGAAGGTATTTAACCTAATTTGACTGTAAAAACTAAAGTAGACTGGCCTGGCTTGAACTTGGCTGGCCTGCACTAGGTTAGGCTGGTCTAGAGGAATTTATCCTTAAGTTGGATCAATTTAGCACCAATATAGCTAATATTATAAGAAATAACTTTCAATAGTCGTAAAACTCTGGAACAACTCTGTCCAATATTCCAGGAATGAGTTATAGTATTCATGAAGGAAATCTCTTTGTACCTGTCCAAGGGGAGATGTGTCGCCGTGCTAGCTCAGATAAATGTTTGATTCTCCTTCAGGAAGAGAC
The DNA here is from genome assembly GCA_000696205.2 of Oncopeltus fasciatus. Classification (NCBI taxonomy): domain Eukaryota; kingdom Metazoa; phylum Arthropoda; class Insecta; order Hemiptera; family Lygaeidae; genus Oncopeltus; species Oncopeltus fasciatus. Next base: position 58,046 of record KZ809382.1, read on the forward strand.
ACATTTTGATCTCTGTTCCTGAAATGAAGCAGTCAAAATTCATTATTTACATCGGCGATACTTTCCTAGAAAGTGAGAGATGACAAAAAGGAATTCCATTAGCTAGGAGGTAAATTCGGAGAAAGCATGTACTCTGACGTGTATGAGGTTATGTCGAACACTCGCGGAGTATGTCCTACATAATTTGGGGCGTTCAAAAGTTTTATCGAAAACATTTCAGCTAAGGTTATCCTGATAACTTCTCCAGCCTCCATTATTAATACTCATTAAAGGAAACTTTAACACTTAACTGTATCTGGCCAATGAATTTTCTCATGTAGCTTGTATTCTAATTAAGCGGTTTGATAAAGTAGGATATGAACACAAGACAACTAATATGTTATCTGAATGGCTTCTTTATAGTAATTAACCTGCAGTTTATTAAATAGAATAAATAATTACTACTCTGAATGGCTACTTTGAATATGCCACCGGAGTCAGCCGCTTTTTTTTTAGACGAACTTGACTGAACAAGAAAGGACTGGATTAGGCTGGATTGGACTAGATGTACTGTATTCCGAGTACCTTGATTTACTTGAGGCTGTAAGGCTCTTGCAGTTTCGGGCTCTTGTTGCCCAGTTATCTCTAGCCCACATTCCTCTGGTTCAGGCTCAGTCATCATCCCACCTTCAGGCGCTAGGTGTTTCAACGACACTCTAGTCTCTCGCCCATCTTCGAGGCGTACCCTGGCATACTGGGGGTTGACGTCCAGGATGTCGACTTCATCAACTAACGGATCATATTTACTAAGTCCAACTTGTACTTTCAATAGCGCTTTCTTTGAAGGCGAAAGCCAAGTAGGGAGTGAAATACCACTAGATGATTGCCTGTTGTGTCGGAACATCCTCTCATGGGGCGTCTCGTTGGTTGCTGTACACAACAGAGATCGAATCAAGTGGAGAGCACCAGGAAGCAAGGATTCCCAATCCGATGGATCCAACATTTTCTGTTTGAGAGCAAAAGATACGGTGCGCCAAATCGTGCCACTTTCCCTTTCAATTTGGCCGTTCCCTGTTGGGTTATAGGGAGCCGATATGGACGTGGCTACCCCTCGGTTGTGGAGGAATTCTTGTAGCTCCTTCGATGCAAATAAAGTCCCTCGGTCTGTATGCACATAAGAAGGTAGGCCGAACGTGGTGAATAAGTCAACAAGGGAGTCAATTACAGTTGACGAGTTCATGTTCGGACATGGGTAGGCAAATGGAAACCTGGAGTACTCGTCGACGATTGTTAAGAGGTAATTATTTCTTGATTTTGGCGGAAGAGGTCCCTTGAAGTCCATACTGATTCTCTTAAACGGATGCGTCGCCTTTATGAGAGTTGACTTTATATTTTTGTAAAATTGAGGTTTAACGATGTTGCAGGAAAGGCAGGATGCAGTCATCTTTTTGACATCCTCGACTGAATAGGTAAATTACGAGTCCTTACCCAATGGGTCATTCTTTTTACCCCAGGGTGGCATAAGTCGCAGTGAAGGGCGTATAGTTTGTCAAATTGGGTAGCGTTACATACCCTGGAGAATGTATCCGCTACTTGGTTATGTTTTCCCGGCCTGTAAATTATCTCATAGTGGTAACAGGACATCTCCAACCGCCACATCTGTATCTTCTCATTCTTTATTTTATTCTGATGTGTCATATTAAACATGAATGATACAGAGCGCTGGTCTGTAATAATTTTGAAAAATCGTCCGATTAGAAAATGTCTCCATTTTTTAAGGGCACTCACAACAGCGTAAGCATCCTTCTCAACGGCTGAATTTTTACACTCGCTTTCGTTCAGCTTTTGGGAAAAGAATGCAACTGGCCGTCCACACTGTGATAGAACAGCTGAAATTGAGAAATCAGAGGCATGAGTTTCAACAACAAAAGGTTCCAAGTCGTCAATCGTGCTCACAACTGCCGTAGAAATCTTAGTTTTGAGTTGGTCGAAGTCAGATATAGCTTCAGGGGTCAAGGGAAAGGTTTTTGAGTTTAGAAGCCGTTTAACTTTGTCTGAATAGTTTTGTACCCATCTAGAATAGTTCGCGAACATCCCAATCGTCCGTTCAAGGGCCTTCCGACTGTCTGGAGGTGGAAGATTGAGCAGCGGCTTCAGGCGTTCAGGGTCTGGAGATATAGTTCCACCTTCGATTTTATAGCCAAGCAAGTTAATTGAAGTTTCCGAGTATTTGCTTTTTTCTTGATTGATCGTGAAACCATATTTTTGGACTGCATCAAAGAAGCGCTTGAGATTCTGATCGTGTTCTTCCTGGTCCTTTCCACACACCGTCACGTCATCAAGGTACGCATACGTTTTTTCAAGTTTGTCACGAAAAATAACGTCATCAATAACCCGTTGCTAGGTGGGTACTCCATCTGTCAAACCAAAAGCTAGACGGCGAAATTGGTACAAACGGCCACACGCCTCAAAAGCTGTGAAAGGCCGATATTTTTCTCTTAGAGGTAACTGATGGTAAGCGTTTTTAAAATCGATCGTACTAAACACAGAATTTTTTGAAACCTTAGAAACAAAATCCTCAAGACTAGGAAGGGGATATTCGTCAAAGTGAGTGTATCGATTAATATTTTGAGAATAATCGATGACCATTCGCTTTTTATGGTTCTCGTTTTTTTTCTACGAATGCTTGTGCTCTCCCGGGAGACCTACTTTCTTCAATGATCTTATCTGCAAGCAATTTTTTAATCTCTTTCTTAATAAAATCAGAGTCTTCTAATGAGTGCTTCCGAGATTTGGTAATAATGGCCATTTTTAGTTAAAAATTCAAAAAGAGGAGGAGGTTCTATCTTTGCTGGAGCCAGGTTACTGATAGTCAATGGACGTCTAGTTCCCCCAAAGGAAACTTTGAGTTCAGAATGTTGTTTTAATAGATCATGTTCGACAATAACGTTTGCGCACAGATCGGGAAGACCACTGAATTTTGTTGTGGCATAATGGTGACCTTATAGCTCCAAGTGAGCTACACAGTAATTTGAAATAGACTTGCTAAGAGATGTTGAAGCCATGGATACACTACCAGAGGTAGGATACTTTTTCAGCTTGCAGTTTTCGGCAAAGCATTGCGAGATGAACGTCTCGGAGCTCCCCGTATCTATTAGAGCAAACGTAGGAGTGTTATTTACCTGAACTTGCACTGTAGCTTTGTCGAGAACGCTAGAGGCTGCAATTAGTGCGGCTGATGAGTGAGTGTTTTTAGCTTATTTGCAAACAGTTTGCCAGTGACCTGTTTTCTGGCATTTTTCACAAGTATCATTAAGCGTGGGGCACTGCTGACGAGACTTATGCCGCTGCCGACCACAAAAATAGCATTTTGATTCTTGAATTTCGAGTTACTAGGCTTGGCAGCAGCCAAATTTGCTATATCTTCCGATGAAAGTACCAATATCCTGAGGAAGAGATGAAGTGGAATTAAGCTGAAGCTCAGAAGAATATGAAGCCGATTGGTTCTTGGCAGATTCCAAGGCACGAGCTTTTTCAACAGCTTCATCGAGAGTTAACTTATTGAACTCCAATAGTCTCAGCCTTATTTGATGAGAACTGAGGCCACGAATGAACGAATCTCGAACGTATGTTTTACGATGAGTTTCCGCATCAACGTTCGCAAACTCACAGTTTTTACTTAATTGTTCCAAAGCTTGGTGATATTGGTCAATGGATTCATCGGGAGTCTGCTTACGGGATGCCAGTTTATGCCTAGCAAATATTTCGTTTTTCGGCTTCACGTAAGTAACTTTTAAAGCGTCAATAGCTGCAGAGTACGTGTCTTTGTCGGCAATCAATAAGTTGACAGAATGGGATACGTGGTTAGTAACCAACCTCAGCTTACCTTGATCGTCGATCGTCTCGAAAGATGCGATGAAGTTTTCGAAAGTCTTCAGCCAGTAATTCCATTCCTGCGTAGCTGTAGGGGAGTGCGGATCGCCGTCGAACTTTTCCGGTATCAGAAATTTATCCATTGTAAATAATAAATTGTAATGATAACCTTTGAAAATATGCTTTATTATTCACAATTGATGTAAGACAAAATTGGTTAGTAACCAGAAACGATGAAAACATGTGATAATAATACTATAAAACTGGATGAATCATCACATGGTCAAGACTCGACTGATCTAGATTTGATCAAATAAAGGGCAGAGTTGGATTTGACTAGACTGGACTGAACATTTTGACTGGACCCGACTTAAGTAGACTGAACTGGATTTGACTAAACTGTACTGGGTATGACAGGGCAAGATTAGACTAGACTGCATTGGATTTACATTTACTGAACTCAAATGGGTAAAATGACGGAACTGGATTTGGCTAGACAGGAAAAGTCAGGACAAAACTAAACTGAACTAAATTGGACTAAATTGGACTCTTTTTACATATACATACAAACACACATCCGTCTGTCTGTGAGTGTCTGTGAGTGTGTGTGTTGTGAGTGTGTGTGTGTGTGTGTGTGGTGGTGTGTGTGTGTGTGTGTGTGTGTGTGTGTGTGTGTGTGTGTGTGTGTGTGTGTGTGTGAGTGTGAGTGTGTGTGTAAGAAACTAACAGTTCTCATTATAATCTAAGTACACGAGCTTAGCAGCATTAAAAAAGGGAAAGAGTAACATGAATGTTTCCTGTATTCCAGTTTGAGGAAATTATATATTTTTCTTACACCGACAGCGATTTGGACTGCAATCAAAAACCCAGATCTTAATAAAACCTCCTGATAAACAATGTTTTTTCTTTTAATTCCCTGGAATATTACCAAAAAGTGTCAGGGTTTGGACGACAAACATTATTGACGAATGATACTTGATGAGGCACAATTGTGAGTTTCTGACTCACCACAAAAGATCCGTCCAATATTGGCCAATATATCAGTGCATTACCAATTGGAAGATCCGCCGTTTATACGAGAACATATATGTCAAGACACCTTTACGTGTCTGGCCTGATTTTATAAATTTCCTTCATTATATATTGAGCACGATTAGTAATACATAAAAATATAGACGAAGATCCGGTAATATGCTATTTGGATTACAATAAATTAAAATTTCGTTAATAATACTTTTTTTTTTTCTGTGTTTGGGGGGATATCATACCATGATGTATTTGTGTGTGAGTACACGCAAGCTAATGGGCGTATGGAAGGTTGGAAATGGGTGAAGGTGTAAATACAAGTTTTCTTGCATTCGGTCAGTGTGTATGTTTGCTAAGAGACTACAGGAAGCAGGCGATGATAAAAAGAGTAGGGCCCCGTAGCCTGGGGCGAAGGGCAGGGATTGAGTTCTCGCAAGGGCTCACAAGGAAATACTTCACAAGTGGGTAGACAACAAAGGTATCGTTCCCTTAGATAGCCTTTAGCCCTTCCTCAAAGCACCTAGCAAAGGAGCTATGTCCTCGAACCACTACCAGCCATTGCACTTGGCAAACAGCACTGTTGTAGGAGAGGCAACCCAGATTTGTTATGTAAGAATTCGCTCGCACAATCTAAACATAATTGACCATTATATCATTAAATCATGATACATGAAACAAATCTTACTTGATTTTAAATAAATTACAAACTATAACTTTTGGTTGAACAGGGGCCATTTACTATTATTCTAATCATTATTATATTATTAACTTATACATTTATTATTTATCAGTAACTAATAAAAAAATATCGAGAAATAAATTTAAAAATTACAAATTTCGCATATTTCATTTTTAAAATTAGTAATTTTCAGCCTTTTTTTTTACACCTTTTTAATGAGATTCTGCGCTCTGATGACAGAATCAAGGATCTCGAAATTATTCAGCTTGAATCAATAAAATAAATGTTTAAAAAAATAATTTCATGAAGTTTTGCACTTTAAACATCCCTCTGTACTGAGAGGATCAAAATATATCTATTGAGTTGTGTATAACGGTTCGTACTTTCGTGACAAGTGAACAGTGATGATAAAGTTTCCGAACAAACGTTAAAAACTAAAACTACGGTGAGAAACAACCGTACAACAGACTTTAACTATACTTTCGTATAAAGTTAAGTTTGGTCAAACCTCTTCATTCAAGAAGGAGTCAACGGACTGTAACTGGTCATGAAAGTTCTTAACATTACATATTTATCATTTTCCCTTAAATGTGGCCATAAATCAAATTAAATGTGACTTTTTTTTTCCCTTTCAGACAAAAAAAAAAAACAATGAAGCGAGAGTTGATAATGCGGAGACTAGCGATAGACAGACTGGGAAGAAGAGTAATTCATTAGCGCTTAAGCCTCCTAGTTCATTCTTAAATATCTTACTAAATATAACTTTTAAAGCATTACATTTTCCCTCAATTTGTTATATATAATTTTTTTATCTTTATTATTAACAAAGATATTATAGAATTTGGTTTGTCACCAAGTTTCCATCCGCAACCACAGTTACAGACCACTATTAGCAATATTAATTGTTAATTAACTAATTAATTTTATTAACGCCCACTGTACCACTAACTCATCCAAAAATTTGCAAAGACAAGCTAACACTTAGAAGTAACTCCTATCACTCAAACGTATGTGTATAATTAATTATTAATTGTCTAGGACCTCATTCTGCTTTTGAAACAGACTGTCCAAAAAAATATATTTGAGAAAAATCAGAGCATGTGGAAAGGTCTCAATTGGGGAAAGTATTCTCAAAGATAAAAATAAACCTGGAACATCTTCTCGTTCGGAAATATATAACCTATTTCCAGGCCTCCACACCAATTACCTATTACGACAGCTGTAGGAAACAGATTGTCTCACTAGACGAACTTCAATCCTCACTCGCCAAACAAGTTTACAGTCCAGACAACTACATATTCGCCTACTCAACACACTGCTCATGAGAACCTAACAACTAATGTATCTATTTATCTCGAAATATAAAACAAGAGGGAAGGTTGTGTAATCGAACATATGTATTCATCCAAAAAAGTGCTTGCCCACCTTTGATAAATTTCTGCCCAGGGTATTCTCAACAACAAATAGAAGAATTTAAGTGAAATTTTGAATTATATGAGTTTACTTTGTGAATGGTGTTAATATTATACAATACAAGGTATCGTAAAAAGTTTTATTGTATAATTTTGAAAAATATATCAATATTCCCCAGAAGAGTCGTTAGAAACGAACTAATGAATTTTTTTTTTAAATTTGACGAAACATGTTAAAATCGAGAAAAAAAAACATGTTTTCTTATTTTATTAAAATTATCATTAAAAATCACACCTTAATCTTAAGTTAAAATTTTCAACAAAAAAAAATTAAAGATTCTAAGAAAATTTTCACTTGGAATGAACTTTATTTTATGGTTAAAGAAAAAAAAAACTAAACCAATTAATGCAAGGGAACAGAATAAAAAATCTAACTGTTCAAGCCAGGGCTGGATCTCCTGCTATCCGGGCCGGTGAATTTATCAACTATGCAATCAGGACAAGTCTGATAAGTTATTAAATTCCCCGCACTAGTGTCGAGAGTCTAACCTCCAAGGCCGACGAATATATCGTCTTATGCTCGGAGGAGCTGTCGAGAGTCTAACCTCCAAGGCCGACGAATATATCGTCTTATGCTCGAAGAAGCTCACATTGTCTAGCTATTTATCGACTCTCGTTATTTACTTTTTATTTTCATTTATAAATATTAATTTTATTTGCGGTTTTTAATCCCACGTTAATTTAAATCAATTAATGCAAGGGAAAATAATAAAAAAAACTGTTGGTAAATGTTTAAAAAATATTTTAAAAGTAAATGTTCACAAATCTTATTTTTAATATATATCAGAATAAATATCGTTTTTATAGATGGCAGGTAAGAATTGCAGGTAGAATGGAGAAGAAGAAAAAATCATTAAATCAGTCATGAGATCAACTCAATAACTTCATTACTTTATACTTTCTTTGTTAAAACTCTCGAAGGCAGAAAAGGATTAAGTTAATTAATTTACGCTTTTTTTATGGGTCGTACCGCCCCTAAGTAAGTCATTTTAAAGGGCTTAAATGGCGAATAGGCAGAATTGCTTCCCTTAAAGCACTTTTCTTTTTCTTTCCTCATTTAAATATCAGCCAGCCTTAACTGATGGTAATTATAAACATTTAAACATGAAGGTATTTTCTAATTATGGTAAACAGAATATACGATTCTAAAATAGAATAAAAAGTACTTGCTACCGACGAGAAATCGTCAAGTTTGTAGTGCCTTTACACTGACAAAGAAGCTAAGAAGAATTAAGTTAATCATTATTTAAATAGATAATTAAGCTAAGAAATACTTATGCCACATATAAGGATATGGGTATAAATATGTGTGATCTACTCAAAAAACTAAATAAAGTTGATGTCTTAGAAAATTAGTGAGCTTATACGATTTTTAAGAATATAATGAGTAACCTGTAGAAATGAGAATGTAGACACACACATACAGATATATGTTGAAACACGCAGTGGCGTCCGAAATTTAAAAAAAAATTAAGAAATAAATCAAATTTAGTATTTAAGGCTTTTCGTTTTAAATAAAACATTGGACGAGTCCGTCAAAGCTGAAATTTTATTAAATAATATAAATCTTAATTTACATGATCTGTGACATTTAGAGAAGAAACAAAATTTTAAAAACTATATAAATGAGTATAATTCGAGAATTGGTCAGGTAAGAAAAAGATCTTCTAAAATATATAAATAGCATTCGGTATTTTGGCTCCCCTTTGTTAATTACTGAAAAGCTCCCTTCAGGGCGGGGGGAGGGGAGTATAGAGGAAAACAGAATAATAATCAATAACTTTGTTTCAATTAGTGTTACGGAACAAATTAATAATACGAGTGGAATTTATAATTTTTATAATCTAATACATTTTCACAAAAGGTGCACAATAAGGACGATATATAAAAGTGAAGTAGACTGGTTGAGTGAAGCCCCCACCCATGTGGTCGTCCTATTGCTCTACTATAAATATATATCGTCATTTTCGGTTTGCAGATCAAATCAGTCATTTACTTTAATATATAAAGTAATCCAACTTTTGGAGGTATATTGCAAAATTGCTGGGTTTACGCATCTCCAACAGGGCCGACTTTTCTCGAAATTAGTTTGGAAGCCATTCAATAATTATCTGTTAATGGTTCTATGGAGACTCTAAGGGCGGCTCTCTGGGTGTTTCAAATGTCACTGAACTGCCGGCTAATTTTAAGTATTTAAAAAGAAAAACACATGTGGTAATGAGAAGGAGTAGGTAGGAGGAGCATGGTAAGCACAAGATGTCATTAAAAACCTAATCAGGGCAGTTCAATGCATGTTGACAATGTGAGGAAGAGACTGAATAGTGTGGTCTGTGGACAGCACAAAGGCCTCTGTCTTACAAAGGCGAGAGGGGCAGCATTCACACACAACTCCGATCGAACTCTGCGTAAACATGGACGGCCTACGTACTTTCCAGGGGCCCGCGTACTTTCAATTCTCCACAGAACCTACAGAAATGGAGCCAGAAACATGTACAATTCAAAATCGTTTTTCCCCGGAGACTTCCTCAAATTATCTTCCACGGACACTAAATATTCCAAGCTTAAAAAAATAACATACAATACTTTATGAAAAGAGACTATTTGAGCTACTTTTTGCAAAATGTCAAAGGATTTTCTGTATTTGGATGAAACCGTATGAGAGGGAGAGGGAGTTCAGAGGAAGACCAGATTGTTTAATAGTGAATATTAATTAATTTTGTTCCCTTGCACTAAAAATTGTTAAAATTTACGTGTGATTAAATACCACAAAACATTTGTATAAAATAGTGAATATTTTTTGCTAGAAAATGTTAGACGTAAAATGAAATTTAAATTGATACGAGAAGATGGTTTGAAGAAACCGATGAAGACGGATTGCAAAAGGTATGATAGCTTTAAATTAAGAAGTTTAAATTGAGGGGCAGAGAGCGTCCTTCAACTCCCCTCCTAGTCAGCTTATCAGCCTCAGCCAACTTATTTCTCATGGTTTTTATTTTTGCTGGGAAGATAAAATTACTTATTTACTCTCATATATATTAGCTTTTAATGAAATATGGTAAATCCTCATACCTGTTGGATTTTCTTTATTGAAATATTATTGACCCTTTTTTTTTTATGAGCCCATGGGTGTATGTCGAAGGCAACATTTTTTACCCCTTGATTAAAGTCTGCGGTTTTTCGAGCAAAAGAGGATATGGTTTTCCTGGAACCAGCACAAACAGTGAACTCCACTCTGACCCTCCAGCCCGAGGCAGGTAGTAGTTGAAAAGAAAGCTACACTGTATTTTGTACTGCTGTTTGTAGGACGTGCCCGCCTTCTCTAACCACTTCAGAGGGGCTTGCTGACTTACACACAAATATCAAAAAATCGTGAATACTACTCAGGGGTTCCGAAGAAAATATTGGAATTGTTAAAAGAAGGCATGATAGCTGTTTTCCTCGTGGCCGGCAGACGAAAGTGTAGCAGGACGAGACGCAACAGCGCGTAACAAGCCGCAAACACGGCCGCAAGATCTATTCCTTCGTCGGTGCTGCGAGCTAACACATCATCACCCCCCCGTTCTAACGAGCAGGTCCCCCAACACAACAGCGCTACCTCCGCCATTAGGAGCGTAAAGGACCCAGTGACAATCTTGTTTGAAGGAATTTAATTGCCGGCAGGGGGCGCCCCGTACGTCACTCTTCCCACCACAACTGGCATCTCACTTACAGAATCTTGTAGAGGTTATTGATGGGAAAACATTTTCTACACAAGATTCATTGGATGAAGGAAGCTAATCGGCAACTCAAAAATGTAATTTCATTTTTCGAAACCAGAGAGTAATTGCGATCAGTTTATACTCCTTAGCTGCTGAGTTACAGGATATAGACGCTACAAATACTTTTATATCGTTTCTGTCTTGTTTCCACTCAGCAGACATCACAAAAATTGGAAAACACCTACTTTCATTACAACCAAATACAATATCTTTTAATTATTTAACTCCCCAATGGCTTGGAAAGCTATTTGTCCTACAAAATAACCTAAAATTAAATGTTGGTAAACATTTAATTATACAATGAGCACATTTTGAAAGGAAGGGTTATTGTTAAAAAAACAGCAAGATAACCAGAGAAAATAAGAAATAAAAGCTTGCAATGGAATCTGGCAGAAAAAAAAAAAAAAANAAAAAAAAAGAACATTCTCTTTTCAGCCCTGAAGAAGCCATCACATGATGTGAGAAAGCTCGGCAAATAACACCAATTTGACACGGTCCAACCCGGAAGAAGAAACTGTAAATACTTCTGACGACCGTCGAAGCCTACGTGAACAAATATTTAGAGTAAGCTAAATTGGGGTATGTTCGACAAGGTTAAACTAGGCTACAGTAGATTAGGGTAGAAGGGATCGAGAAGTTTGGGGAGAGAGAATCGGTTAGCCTAAGGTAGATTTGTTTAAATGTAGGGTAGATTAGACTAAGATAGACTAGGTTATACTAGGGTTATACTTGGGTCGGGTAGAATAGCTCGGCTACCCGGTAGGTTTACTCTATTTGGAATAAGGTACGTTGGGGTATGTTCGACTTGGTAAAAGTAGGCTACCTTGGACTGGCATAGGAATGCTGGAACCGAGAATTTTGGGGAGAGTGAATCGGTTAGCTTAAGCTACGGTAGATTTGTATAAAGGTAGGGTAGATTAGACTAGGATTGGGTTGGGTAGGATTACTCGGCTACCCGGTAGGTCTACTCTATTTGGAATAAGGTAGATTGGGGTATGTTCGACGAGGTTGAACTAAGATACGGCAGATAAAAGTAAAAAGGCGAGGATCGAAACGTTTGGGGAGAGCGACGAAGGTGTACTAGTGTAGTGTTACCGGAGTAGACTAGTATAGGTTAGAGTAAGTAAGGTAGACTTAAGTAGAGTGGGGTAGACTTCATAAAAGTTATTTTTGACTTAATTTGGGTCGGTTCAATTTTAAGCTCACTTTGCAAAAATCAGTAAATATGCCTAAAGCCATTTAATTTAGCCATCCATAAATTTATTTTACATATAATTGCCACATGAAATTAGCTTCAATATGCAGTCAAGGCATAAATACCAAAGTGAGATACCATTAATGGCGGTTGGGCAGATTCACTACTATTTTATTCAATATATCTTACATAATGTAGTGAGAATTTACAAAATGGGCATTGCCTGGATGAAATTCAAGAATCGCTTACATACAATCCCTGAAGATATACTTCGCCCTTCTTGCCTTCTGACTTAGTTATCTGTGGCATTCATTATTACTTCATTATTTGAAAATTATTCCTTCTTGCTACATTACTCATATTTGTAATTCATTCAAAAAGAGAGTTTGTTAACCGTAGATATTATTCTTAGATGATTTTAGTTGGGGTTCGGTCAAGTTAGATCCAAAAAACACAAATTTAAAAAATGTATTTTTAATAAAGGATTATCTGCCAACGTTTCGGCTTCATTGTAAGCCATCTTCAGGGCTGTAGAAATATAATGTCATGAGAATACAATAATAATTGAAATTAGTATAATAGAGAATTGCAATAATATAATGTGTTATCAAGATATCACATATATTTATATATATATATATATATATATAATATATATATATATATATATATATATATATATATATATATATATANTTTATATCACATTATATTATTGCAATTTACTCAATCAAATTTTATAAATAGCTTAACAAAATTATCTTGAATTTAATTTCAATATGAGAGAAACAGTAAAATAATTCAATGGAAAGTTTATTTTTTATTTTATTGTGTCATCGAAAAGCATTTAAGTTATCATTTGCATTTTCATTGTGGTTTCTTGTTTTTTTACTATTTAGAGTAAATGTTTGTCTAACCTTGACACTCATACATGTTGAATAATTTATCATAGTCAGGATAATATTGGCATTTAAAAATTAAATATTAATTTTAAAAATTACAAATACTAAAACATCGAAACTTCTATTCAAATTTACTTTTTCAGTGACGACTTGTAAGAAGTTTAAAATAAAGAATAAAACAGATCTTTTTTTTGTTTTGTTTTTTTACTTTTATGTCGAAGATTTTTTTTTACGGAATTTTATCATTGGCAACTAGCAAATAACAAAAAGTTATAATTCAGCATTTTTGGAAGCCTCCTAGTATACTGGATTAGTATTGTTAAATATATATATTGGAAGTAGGTGGCGTGTGGACATATCCTGTGAGGGAGGGTCAATTGAAGGATAACACCTGCTTCCTTTGTCTTGGGAAGAGAAGTCGGCTTACTGGGAATTTGAGATCAGGATGTTCCAGGCCCTTGTGGAAGCTTCTTGCCACTTCTACGAAGTGTTGGGAAGCTAGTTAGTTAGTCTCCCTCTGTGGCAGTTCCGGTGGCAGATCGCGTGTTGGCGGGTTGTCTTCTCGGTAACAGTGATAAGTGGCAGTGTTTAACCAGATATCTTGAGGCCTCTTAGTAAATAAGTATATTTAATTTATTTGTACATAAAAATGTATTTGTTAGGCGTTTATTTATTTATAATTATTCATGTGTTAGTAAGTAAGTTATCATATTAAATTCCTCTATTGTGGTGGGAATTTAATAAGTTATCTAGCTCGTACCGGTGGTGTAATAGAATCATACCCGGAGATCCAGGTTCGAGTCCTAGCTGGGACAGATACATTTTTTTATTCTATTCCCTCTCATTAATTGTTTAAAATTTACGTGGGATAATGAACCACAACCAAATAAATATTTATAAAGAGTATTAGTCTTTCCTTATAAAAAATAAATAAAATAAAATAAAAAAATAAACGAAAAAATGCCATGATAATACAGTTACCGGAAGATTGTTCGCTGCTAATTGATGGTTACAACCGGGTCCTTCCCATGGTCAGGACAGTCTTATAACCACCATTTTACCTTCACGAAACAGTCTTTAAGGAAAATGTTTAGGATAAATAACTTCATAGAGTAAATTTAGTTATAATATAATGTTTTTTCATGCTTTTTTGTTCAAGGAATTTCTTATTTTCATTCTTCTCAGTAAGCCTTAACTCTATACACTGTGCTTGAGTGTTATAAATGTGTATTTTACAATGTAACCAGAAACTCCTGCTGTAAATCACTAATTCACCAAGTACATAACTCGTCTTCTGAGCAATACTCCAATTTAACCATTAACTATTCTTCTACTTTTTAGAAAACTTTACCCAATGCTGATTACTAAATTTTAGCAAGTAACCCTTCGGCTGAATATAACTATAATTCACCAAGTAATTAAATCTTCTGCCAAGCATTACTACCATTTAACCAGAAGAGTATGCGTCTTTTATTTTTTACTACAATTTATCAATGCGTATTACTGCAATTCACCAAGTAACTAACTCAAGTATCTTCTTCTGTGTATCACTACAATTTATCAATCTGTATTACTGCAATTCACCAAGTAACTGACTTGTCTTCTGTGTATTATTGCAATTTAACTATTAACTCGTCTTCCATCAATTACAAAACTTTACTTAATGTAGATTACTAGATTTAAGCAAGTAATAACTCTTCTGTGCATTACTGCAATTCTCTAAGTAATTAAATCTTCTTTCGAGCATTACTATTTAACCAGCAGAGTATTTTTTTTTCTGGGTATTACTACAATTTACTCAATGAATTAAAGTAACTCCTCTGCTGTATATTATTATTAATTTTCTCATTGTTTCTTAAAACAATTTTCTAAGTAATTATCTAATATAATAAATGTATTAGTACACATTATAAATATATTAACTCAAATTTATTTATTTTTAAGTAGCTCTTCTACTGTGTATTACTACATTTTCAACAATCTATATTTATATTATTACTTTCATGTTCTCAATTTGACATAATTATTATTTATGTAGTCAGAACACGCGAAACACAGATTTTTAATCGAAGAACAAGAATGGCAATATTTGAAAAGAGAATTTAAAAAAAGCTAAATGTTATTTTTTTTATTGACTGTTTGCATAAAAAAAAAACAAATTTAAATCTATTTTATGCTTGCGATACTTTGTATTGGAAATATAAGAATCTGTTGTGTGAATCTAAGCAAAAACTTGTAATTTTATAAATCTAAATTTGAAATAAAGTTCTAAAAGTAACCACTTGTTGAAAGGTGGGGTTATTAGTGAAGTAATGTATTGAACCGTACAATATATCAAATTTTATTTATAAAAGTTACCAAAAAATACAAGATATATTTATTTCTTTTTCAGAATAAGGCAGGGAAAAGAAAGAGCTATGGACAGATAAGCATATCATTGTTTGTTTTGTTTTTTAATTGATTTATCCGTTATTTAGAAAAATATTGTGACACAATTCTAGTAAAATTACGTGTATATTTTAAAATCATGATGATTCATTTATTAAATATTACAACAAAATAAAAAAAATATTTTTGAATGGATAATACTTAAAAATATAGATAAAAGTGAGATTGTGGTGAGCTAGACTTACTCATTGCTGTAGAACGTAGGGGACATACTGTTCGGTGGGGGTTGGGCGCGAGCGTCGAGGGGATTGTAGAGGGTTGAAGTGTGAGCGGACAGAGGTCTGTGTCGGGTGGCGGCCACAGCGATACTAGCCTGAGGAGAGCCCGCCCGCCTGCCCCCAACTATCGACAGGCGGATTTCTCCCACTGCTGAGGACACCGGCCTCTCGGCGCGGAGGAGTCTTCGCCGCCTGAACGTACCAGTCATCTCCCGCCAAGAAGACTCCCAAATGTACCTACCGAGAACTCTGCCTGCTGTCCTGGGACCTGAGAACGCACCAGTCATCTCCCGCCAAGAAGCCTCCCAAATGTACCTACCGAGAACTCTGCCTGCTGTCCTGGGACCTGAGAACGCACCAGTCATCTCCCGCCAAGAAGACTCCCAAATGTACCTACCGAGAACTCTGTGCCTGCTGCCAACAACTCTTCTACTATCTTCAATAACGGATAATCTATTCCTTCCTTTCCTTCTAAAACTTCTGTTCGCAAATTGTGATGTCTTTCAATGACCTTTCATCAAGAAAATAAATACGATTTTTTGCTAAATCAAAATCTATCCTTCTACTTTTTTCACTACAACTCTTCTGGTATATTTCTAGTCTACATGTTTCTATTAATCTTAAAACTATAAATATATAACAAATACTTTCACAAAGAGACTCTCTGCAGGATCATTCAATAACGACTCTTCTATTATCTAAGAAGAGGTTCTCTATTACTTTCATGGTAAATAAATGTTCTCTTTGGACCTTGTACAAGCTTGACGACTTTGAATGAACTTTGTTCAAGAAAATAAACAAGAACTTTTTCTTAAGCAAATGTTTCCCTAAAATGATTCTTTGCTGCTTCTTCCAATACAACTCTTCCTCTGATGTTTTATTAGCCTGCAGACTTCTATTGATCTTATAAATCGATATGCTCTGCCCAGTATGGATTTGTAACAGATCCTTTCACAAAGAGACTCCCAGTTGCATCATTCACTAACGACTCTTCAATTATCCAAAAAGAGATTCTCTATTGCTTCCATGGCAAGTTCGGACCTTTACTTCCTTTAAGAGTTTAATTGAACTTTTATCTATAAAATAAAGAAGAGTATTTCCACTAAGACCTTCCTTGCTATTCCTTTTATTGCAACATGGCTGCTTCACCAGCCTGCACTTCAACAAGAGATGCTCAATTCTATCCCTCTAGAACGAATCGTATTTTCTTTGCACTACGTATCGGTTGTAGTCTTTTAAACATCTTGGACTATAAAACGAACAAGATTTCGCTCTGAAGTAAATGTTTCGATGTAGTGGTGGCCGTAGCATTTGGTTTGGATAAATGAAAGTCAACAAAGAATTGTTTATTGGTATAAAAACGACAGGAACATAAAAAAAAAATTTATATTTTAGGAGTTTCGCAGCGAAATTGAACAATTTAGAGTGGGGACTTAGGTGCACTGTAAGTTTTAACTTTATTTCTTATAAAATGCGTAATGGTTTTATTTTATGAAATTTGGAATATCGTTTTTAAAAGTAAAATGAAAGGCTTAGTTCACTATTGTTCGAAATTAGCCTGCTTTGAGGAAAAATTTTATAAGTGAGGGGAATTACATGACATACAAAGTCATATAATATAAAGGAGTGTATTAAATAAAATGACATGATCGTTTTTCAACCAAATATTAATATTTTTGTATATTTGATGTAAAATACTATTAATACTAGAAGTATAGTTCATTGTTATTATAGGCTGACACCATTCCTTAAGATGGTTGCCAAAGAACTCTTGGACCGCAATTTCAACTTCCGTTAAGTGATTAATATAATTCCCTTGAAGAAAATGGGCCATGGTTAAGAACAAGTAGTGATCCGATGCTGCGAGGTCTTGGCTACATGGTGGATGAGGCAGGAGTTCGATCCCATGAGTGGTTCTTAAAAAACTTCTTTAACTAGACGAAAAGTGTGAGAAGGAGCATTATCCTGTTGGAATAAAACTCCTTTTCGGTTGATCAAAGCAGGATGACTTAACTCAGGCAAATGTGCGTACAATCTTTCCAGTTGTTCACAGTAGAGTTCAGAATTTCCGAGGAAGTTGCTTATTGAACGACTAAACCTCTTAAAGAGAAAAATGGGACGAATGGGAAGAGGGGATACTCTGAAATTTTAAAGAGGAATAGAAAATTGTTTCCGTTATTGTGGACGTAATATTTAGTTTAGAGCAATTAAACTAAATACAGTTTAGAACTGAACACATATTTGTTTATTAGTAAAATATAAGTGTAGCAGAGTAAATGACTAGAGAAGTTCACATACTTTCATCATATGCTAAACTGTGAACTTCACGTGGTCCACTTGCCAACGGTCTGATTTTTTTTATTTTTGTGGCCTGAGGCACTGTTTTTTTCCTTAACGTTAATAATAAGAAAGTTACTTCAATTTTAAACTTTTATCTCTTCGTAAACCCCCCCTCCTCCCTCCTCGACCGTTTTTAGACATTATGAACCCATACGAATAAGTAAAATTTAATTCTCTTTCAAATTACTAGCGCTAGGGTGTTAAAGCATGGACACATTCACCCACCCACTAACACTCACACATACTCATATATATAAATTAATTTATTTATTTATTTATAATTTTAG
>KZ809382.1:76322-91801 GCA_000696205.2 Oncopeltus fasciatus
TATATATTATTTCCTCGGAGAACACTTTTAATTTAACAAACAATAACAAAACTAGTTATTACCTTTCAGTTAGGTTTCGAACTAAACATCTTCCAGGCCGACTTCAGTTTTAACAGACTCATTCAACAATTTGCAGTATGAAGCTGCAATTTCGAATTTGATTTTTCTACTTTCATTATACGTTTCATGTTATTTATATGAATATATTGATTTCCTAAAGTGATATATTTTAAAATAAAACAAATCCACGATTATGAAAAAACTTTTGAAAAATGAATTCCCTTCTTCCACATCAAAGGGAATAAATTTTGCAAAACATCTGTATAAATTGGTGTTTTCTGTTTTTTTGTTGTTTTTTTTATATTGTTTAAAGCGTCACCATTAAAATAATACAAACGGTCAATGGGTTCTTGTTTGAAAACAAATTCGTTTGAAGGAATGTAAAATCGATTATACACACATGGACTAATATTCACAAAGATATCAAACATACCCCTTCCTACCCCTGTAGTTCTATTGGACGGGGAATGTTTTGCACATCATATGTCATCCCTTATAGATAAGGGTGTGTGGACACAACTGTTTCATTTGATAAAGACTGCTCATAAATTATTAATGGAACAATTGAAATCAAATAGATACTTCAGGGCATAATGTATCGCCTTATCTGCAGAAACATCTCTCAGTGATTAGTGTCATTTATATATAATACAAACTGCGTTTTAGGAATTTATTTTTCTTCCTGAAGACTCTGAGCGCTTTCGGAACTTATAGTTGCATCTTCAGAGTACAGTAACTTCCAGACGCGATGGACTCACGTTAGACTTTAATTCACCGCTAGAATCGCGTCTTATTTATTTTAATATATAAACCATCCAGATTTATCATAATTCATTTATAATTTTCATAATGAGTGATTGGATGAAAACCAAGCTGAAAAAAAAATACTATCATTATTATTGTTTGAGTAATTAAAACTCTCCTAGAGCAGAATAGATTTTAAATTAAATTTAATTAGAAGTAAAATTTCACACAAAAAAACATAAATTTTCTTCATGAAATGCAAGGAAGGTTGGAATAAAAAAATCTTGCTATCTCAGCCGGGACTTGAAACCAGATCTCCTGCTTTCCGTGCAGTTAATGATAATAATAAACTGCCCGGAAAGCAGGAGATCCGGGTTCGAGTCCCGGCAGAGGTAGTAAGATTTTTTTATTCTAACTCCCTTGCATTTCTTGTATGAAAATTTACTTGGGGTTAAATATCACAACTAAAGTCATTATTTAAAAAACTTAAATTTTGTTTTTTTAATTTTTNATTAAAATATTTTTAGGGGAAACACTTATTAAAAAATATATTTATGAATAAACTACGATGGCTATGTACCTCCACCACTATATCTTCCCAGCCAGTCTAGAGCAACCTTATACACTCATTGTTCTCAACTTATAATAATACAATTTATAATTTTCTCTCATGGGAAATATGTTTAGTTTATGCAGCTTGTGTGCGAAGGCATTTTTTTTTTCTTTTTGTGTGTGTTTTCAGAAAATAAAGTAAAAATAAACATATATTTATCTATCTATCTGTATAAATTCATATTGTATTTAGGCAGCAAACATCTTGTGTTCATGGTTAGCATACATGATTTGCTAACAAAAATTCCCAGTTTTATATATCATACAAAAAGGATCAGTATCTCTCTGGGAAGAAAGTTGGAATGCAGATATACATTCATAAATATTAGTTCTGAAGTATATAAGCACAATATGCTCAAGACAGAAATGGTTAAGCAGTGCTCCATGTGGTGTGGCAACAAACTAAATCTTACATTGGAGTTATTATTGTAACATGGTCACGAGTGAGCACTTTCATACCAACAATTTTTTATTTTATTATAGATGCCAGAACTCCTCGACTTCATCATCACCTGGATGGCACTTAGTAACAGCTTTTGGAACCCTTTTCTCTACTGGCTCTTGAACAATAATTTTCGAAGGATTAGTAAAGAACTATTTTTAACGAAGGTACGCCAAAATAAGAGTTACAAAATCAATAATAATTTGTAGACTAGAACCAAAGACAAACAATTTTTATTTTTTAATTTACATTATCTTCACAATAACTCACTTATATTTACATTTCTGTCCAGCCAGTTTCATGCCCTTCGAGCATCTCATCACTACCTTCCAACTTTTTTTTTACATTTTCTTAAATTTTTTAGCATAAATAAATTTTCTTTCCCCGCATTTTCAACACAAAATAATTGTGCAAAAAAATTCTTTATGCCGCCATAGTATGCACCATATCTGTATAAAATGTTTTAAATTTTGCTCAAAAGTAATATTTTTTCCTACAATATGCTTCAGATAATACAATCAAAATTTTCTCATAACTGTACTTTTAAAACCAACTTTCAAAACAAATGAAAGTAGCTGGACTTTAGAGAAATACCATCAACTGATCAAGGGGACATCTATTTCATAAATATTCAGAATTTTTTTTTTTTTTTAACGAAAACTATAATTTAAAAAATAGATAGCACAGCAGGTAACTTCATGAAAACTTTATTGTATTTATCGCACGAAGAAGAGGGACTTAATTCTATGCAACAAAATAAAACATGTTTTATGAAGAGAGGATTATCATGAATTCGGTCTAGTAAGTTGAAGAATTAAAAACTAATTTGTAATCAAAAAAATTTTTATTTTAGCCAACGTTTCGGCCCGAACTTCAGGCCTTCATGAGGGCAAATAGGTTGATGGAGAGTGAGAGAGACTCGTGCTCAACAAGCATTAGAAGGTCAAAACGTTGGCTAAAATAAAAACTTTTTTGGTTACAAATTAGTTTTTAATACTTCCAGTACCAAGACCGAATTCCTGATAATCCTCTCTTTATATAACTTGACGGTCAACAAATTTACCTCCATATTGATTATTTAAAACATGTTTTGTTTTGTGCATAACCCACCTTTACACATACATACTGCAGCATCCGTGTGGGTATACTAATACTAATATATTCGTGAATAATAAACTAGTTGATTTATGATTTAACGAATCACATTGAAATTCGAAATATACACCGGCCATAGTGAACAAGATAAGTTCTGATCAGTTTATAAGTGGGATCAGAATATTGAGATAGGTGCTTTGCAAGAGGGCATAAACAGAAAATATCTCTATAAGATAGGCCTCTTCAAGGTTTTTTCTGCTTTCATTAATGTATGTTAATGTAATATTTTTAAAATATTGAAATTTTGTTTTGTATATTCCTGGCCAACTCAAAGCATGGAGTTTATATACTATATAGTTTATATACTGTATAGTTGTAATTTTCTGGTCTTAACTAACCCACCCCGACTCCTTAGCGCAAATTTTCCATTAAAACTAAGCAACTCTTCAACTTCAAATGTCTTAATACTTAAAATTAGTGAAAGGCCAAACGCAGTAAAACCACTTGTGAATCTCTCCCATTAGCATAGGTATACTCACACCGGTCTCTTAGTTCACACATCACAAGATGCGGATTTTGAAACAATGTCACAGATCATAAGAAGAAACGTTTGTCTTATGAAAATAAACTTTTTTGCTATCTGTACTCTATTAATTAAAAAAAAAAAAAATTAGAAAATTAGTAGAATAGGTAGGCACGAAAATTACGTATTTCAGGAAATGAAGTCAAACAATCAGTGAGTGAGGGTATAACATACGTCTAGCTTGAACATTAAACGAAAAAAAGAAAAGTTCATCAGGCAGGATCTGTGTAAACAAAGCAGATGCCTGGGGCGCCGAGGTAGCTCATGGGATCCGTCTGTTTCTCGCAATCCTGGAGCTGCGGGTTCAAATCCCGCCCAAGACAATCTTTTATTTATAAGTACCTAAAAGCTTGTACTGAGCCATAGGTGTTTAAAATGGGATGGCGATGCCACATGTTTCATTAAAAATGGACAACAATAAGTAAATGACTTATGTTATTGAAAAGCCGGAGAGGAATATGAGCGCGAAAGGTGTGTGTGTCTATATATATATATATGTATGTATGTATGTATACTAGTCTATCATACTCTACTCTACACTAACCTACCATTTCCTAGTTTACCCA
The DNA here is from genome assembly GCA_000696205.2 of Oncopeltus fasciatus. Lineage (NCBI taxonomy): Eukaryota > Metazoa > Arthropoda > Insecta > Hemiptera > Lygaeidae > Oncopeltus > Oncopeltus fasciatus. The sequence continues at coordinate 80,425 of KZ809382.1, forward strand.
AATTTTGTCTACACACCCCTAATCTAACCTAACTTACCCCATCCAATGTAATTTTAGAATTTACCATATTACATTTTTTAATATATTTTTTAGATATCAATCATTCTAAATACTAGGAGTAAATATTTCTGCTGATAAAAGACTTTTTTTTTTTATTCTATCCAGAAAAAATAATTTTGAAGAAAAAAACTTTGTTATATTTGTAAATATCTTTCCTAAAAAGCATTTTTTTCTTAAAAATAGAATGCAACATAAATTACATTTTCTATCTACAATCAAGCATAAACTTTTCATAAAACTAAGAATAGCAGAGAAATTAAAATTATTGATATTAGATGATTTTAGTTGGGGTTCGGTCAAGGTAGATCCAAAAAAAAAAAATACAAATTTAAAAAAATGTATTTTTTTAAAAGATTACCTGCCAATGTTTCATTGTAAGCCATCTTCAGAGCTATGATGAAGACAAGAGAGGACGTCCTGTCCCTAAGTTCACATTTCCATGACTACTCAGGACTAGTAAGGTGGCTTACAATGTATGCAGAAACGTTGGCAGATAATCTTTTAAAAAAATAAATTTTTTTAAATTTGTATATTTTTTTGGACCGACCCCCAACTAAAATCATCTAATAATAATATCTACGGTAAAAAAACAAAAAAAACTCTCCTTTTAAAATTATTGATTTTTGTCTTTCTCTATACCACTACTCCTTTATCATGATGTATCTGGAAATTTAATTCAATAAATGTCCAAAATATAACTACCATAAGTGCTTAATCAGGAACAATAAATTATATTATTAGATGTTAAAATAATGCCTTTATTTTGTTTGCCAATGAAATGGAAGCGTTAAAAATCTATACTTTCTACAAATTCAACTTTTATCTCGGAGCATTCCAAGGGAAGGGTGGTTTTCCACTTTCAAGAGTGACGGATTTCTGCATAATTAAAGGGAGGAAATGGATCAGCATTGGCTGTTCAGTCGGAGGCACAGATGACGGAAACCATTTGATTGACAAGCCGACCGGTTCTCTCCCCCCTCCCCCCTGTGAATATGTCAGATGTATTTTCCGATATATATATTTGGAATACATAACTGGAAAGCTGCAAAGGAATATTCAACATATTTTTGTAGGAAAAAAAGTATAAGCAATTTTATGTTAAATTTTGTGAGGCAATTAAATCTTTAAACTTTTCTAAATATTTTAAATCTCGAGAACACCCATTGCCTAAAAAAAAAAATATTTTCTCTTATTGAGTAGAAAACAGATAAAATTTGGATGCATTTGCTATAAATAAGATAATATACATTTTATCAATATTTAGTCTAATACTCATTGAGTTTAATTTTTTTTTGTTTTTTTGTTTTTTAACAATCCACATTTTGGATGGAAAGTCATATAGTAACACATAGGAGATCTTTTAAAATATATATTTCCTGCTAAGGAATAAATTTAGGGAGCAAAATTCCAGATTTAGGTAATGCTAACAGGAAACTTCCAGGTTTTTGTAATAACAGACACTCTTCTCAATTTAACTAATGTGTAACAGAATGTTTTCTAGGTCAATATCGACTGCCCTCCCCCAACCCTCTGGATTTATTTAAATTTTTAATGGGATCATCTCTAGATTTACTTAGATAGGGTAGTGTTGACAAAGGTAAGAGTAGACTGGAGTAGGGTTGAACAAGAGTAAGGTAGAATAGAGTTAACTATGGTAGAATTGTGCTAGATAGGGTGGAATGGGGTAGGGTTGGGCAAACTAGCGTAGAGTAGACTAGAGTAGTATGGACTAGTGTAGCATTGACTAGGGTAGAGTGGACTTGAGGAGTGTTGTGAAGGAAAGGGTTGACTATGGAAGATGGAGAAAAAAGGGGTAGGGTAGATAATACTAGCGAAGAATAGGGTAGAGAAAGTAGACTAGAGATAAGGGAAGAGCAGAGAAGGATTGAATGAACTAGGATAGAGTAAACTAGAGTAGCAGAGTAGAATAGTGTTGACTATGGTAGGTTTGGATGGACCAGACTAGAGTAGGGTTGAACAAGGGTAAAGTAGGGTAGGCTAGAGTGGACTAGGAAAGACCAGAGTAGTGTAATCTAGATTAGGGTTGGCTAGAGTAGTGTAAACTAGATAAGGGTGACTAGACTAGACTATGGTAAACGAGAGTAGGATAGACTAAATTAGGGTAAATTAGACTAAAAAGGGTAGGTTAGGGTAGGGTTGAGTAGACAGAGTAGTATAGACTAGAGTAGGATATAGAGAATGCCATCATAAATAAAGATGACTTTATAATATTCATTAGATATAAAAGCTGAATTTTTTAAAACTTAAATCTATAGTCCGTAAATACTACGTATTAAAAGACATGTCATGATAGAAACGGAAAGAGGCTTATTTACTGCAAGGAAATCTGATAATATGCTAGTTAAGAATCAAAAAGTGGTATAAAAGAATAATTTTAGATTTGTATAGTTTACTAGATATCTTAAGATCCGACATAGAAGGGATTGGTTTTGTCATGAATGTACCTTATAGCTGAGTACCAAACAGTAATTTCACACATTAATAGATACTGTACTACAGTAATGGCTATACCTCGAGGAAAAATCAAGAGATATAATTTATATATGTTTTTTATGAAAATTAGATTTTATTCAAAATATAATTATTTCATTTCCTTCATAACATGTTTTGACCTAGGACTTTCTCAAGAAAGATAAAGAAACAAGGAACATAGTGAGGAACAAATAAGAGAATTATATTTCATAGAAAGTGCAATGTTTTTTTTTAAGTATAAGATTTCCTTTCATTTTAGAAACATTAAAAATAACTACAATTTCTAAATGCACTCTTGTATCAACAATTTTAAAATGAAGAAAGCGAATTCAATATTATAAATTATGGAATGTTTTCAGAATATGATTATAATGGGAAATATTTAAGAATGTAAGTAGGTAAAGGCTACCACTTATGAAAAACATTTAATTTAATTTGGTATTTGAACTTCTTTTTACAAATTATTAAAAGGACTCATTTGTGGATGAAACTCTACAAGTGGGAGTACTGAATATTAGTCTATAACTACTATAATTAGTGCTATGAAAATGAATTAAACATAATACATACATTTAAAATTTTTATTGCTAATATTCATGATCCATAACATTTTTACAAAAGGAATACAATAAGGATAACATTTAAGAATGAAATAGAAAGGCTAGTTGTATCCTGTTCACGTATGATGAACCATGATTCATATTTTAAATAATACATAATAGCCTTATGAAGAGATAATTAAGAGATGTGAACTCAGCCCGCCGTGACTAACACTTTAATAACTCACACACACAGATAATCATACATTACGTTGCCACCTAGAGGTTTTATAATACAAAAGTTTTATACTTAAATAATGTATAATATACATGACATATTATGTACTTCAACACCTTCCTTCATTGTTTAATCATAAAACTTTCACCGTCTATTTAACACACACAAGGTCCCAGTTCTTCATTGATCTTCTTTATTTGAGGACTGTGAAGGGGCTTAGTAAAACTATCGGCTGTTTGCTCTTGAGTCGCATTCCCTATTCTTGAGTGTAGTAGTTAATTCTTAAAATATATACACGGGATCTTATGAGCTTATTATGGGACAGAGCTATATATCCATTATCTCCATCATATCCCAATAGGATTCTTTCCTGTACCTTTTTATCAATTTTTTTTCATTTTAATTTTGGGAACATGCACCTAACATTTAGATCTAATTATTTGTAGATGTTTAATGTAAGGTATTTGTCCAGTCTATAGTTCAAAGGGTGATTTTCCTTTGATAGAGGACACATCAGTTCAATTTAGTATGTAAGCAGCTGAATTTATCATTTCAACCCATAATTCTTTAGGCAATGATTATTTTCCAGAAGACAAACAAACCACAGACTCATGCTCAAAATCTTGAACAGTCAATTACAGACACAATTGCTATATTATGTTAGAGCTTAGCAAACCTAGAGGGACAAAACAAAACAGCAAGTAAGCAGACACCACTTCCTGACTTATTCACAGTCACAGAAAAGCTTAGTCAACATTAATCATTACACCCTGACCTTCAGTGGTAATCACTTACAAGACATGCCAGAGTTCTTCAAAAAACTAGACCATCTAAAGAATTTTATACAATGTACAACACAGAATAAACTAGAAACTCTAGGTTTAAAAGTAGAAAGACAAACAGAGACATGTAGGGACACTCTTTTGGCACTACACCACAATTAATGTACAGGTTGGCAAATGAAAAAATAACTAAACAAAAATCACTGGGAGGCCTACAACAACAATTCATCAGTATAAAATCAGGCACAAGTGACCAATGAACAGTTTAGCAGACAGAGTTAGCGCCATTTAGATACGACTATTAAAACAGATGGCAATGACTTAGAGGAGACTTAAACAAAAATTCTTGAACAACTTACAATTCATCTCATTCGGATTCAGACTCATTTTTATGCATACCACCAGAAAAAATTGGCAGACACCATAGGGCTTTATCGCCTAAAACATTTCATGAAGCTAGGAGATTAGCTTCAGCACTTGCTGATATGGACCAGATAGATCAACCAATTTTTACACTAAACAGCATGACTCAAAATAAAATAAAAATCAACAAAATAACATCTACTAATTCTATATATATTCATTTTCACAGCAAATATACTCCACTAGCGTGCTATCTCCTTTTTTTTTTAACTCCTTGCCTGTTACTAACATTAGGTACAAGGGAAAATAATTTATTTTGGGTGAAATCAAATAAATAAAAAGGCTTTGAAAATTAAACAAAAAAAAGTTGTAATACTAGGGGATCATGAGCATTTGTAGATTTATTCCAAAGTATATTAATTATTTTGAAACAAAAACAATCCAGTATAATTGTAATTTTAACATTTAAAATAGGAACTTAGGACAATGTGATTTTAGAATAAAACATAAGTATTTTAGGTTCAAATGGAGAGTTATTATTGGTCTTATGAATCTAAGACTATCTTTAATCAATAATCTAAGTAGGTGTTTTTTGTTGGGGTTCGGTCAAGATTTTACATTTTTTTCGATAAAAACAATCAAAGAAATTAAAATTTAAAAAATACTTTACTTATTGTCTGAACCTAAATTTCAAATTGTATAATCCCACAGATAATTTTCTAAGAAAGTCACGAATCATGGAATCATGGGACCGCAATTGTCATAAAAACCAATTAAGTGTCACCCACTTTGTTCAAAGTTACAGAATCAACCGGCATCAGTCACAGCACTAGAAAACTATCTGGCATTCATCACTAGCACATTGCATTGGCAAAGCAGATGACTGGCATACGAACACATGGTCGACTTACCATAAGGGCAGCTTGTGATGGTTGGAGCCATGATAAGTCAATATGTCCCCATAACACCATTTTTTTTTTTTTTTTTGGCATGTTCCATCCCTCAAAGAGAGGAAGAAGATGTAGTGAACAGAACTGTAAGTAACATGTGTACAGTTTTCTAATGGGAAGTAAGGTTCAACATCCAGTCTGTACAAGCTGCTATCTCTTGCTTTTATGTTTAGTAGACATATTCCAGGGTGGTTATGTTCGAACTGGACTAGCAGGATTAGTTCCCACTCTCTAGATGGCCAGCACCTCACCAGGACACACCATTCATTCTACACCACTCCAATGCTTTCTGACCAATATAACCAGTGATCAGTGAAGTATAAATTTTATACAATAAATTCAAGGGGGCAGAATAAAAAATCTCCTGCTTTCCGGGCTAGTATGCTAGCCTTTATACCATCGAGGCAAGATGAATATATCTTCTTATGCTTGAAGGAGCTAACATTTTCAGCTATTTGTTAGACTCTTGTTTTTTCTTATATTCATTTTCTTTAAATACTGATATTAGTTGTGGTATTTAATCCCACATTAGTTTTATACAATAAAAGCAAGGGAGCAGAATAAAAAAATCTTACCACCTAATTGTGGTACATCCTAGCATACTAGCCCAGAAAGCAGGAGATTCAGGTTCTAGTTCCGGCTAAGGTAGCAAGATTTTTTTAATTCTGCTCCCTTGCATTTATTTTATCCGCCCTTTGAATAATATACTTGAAATATATGGAGCCAGTCCAAATATCAAAATTACATTCTTAAATATTTTCCTAAAAATCATTCATATAACTACATATTACACATAGTATGTTCCATATTCTTTTTTAATTCTAACAATAAAAATATTAATTATATCTTAATTTGGCTCCACTCTCTCCAGCCCCTTTCCCCTTCTTCTCGAACTATTTCAACTATTAACGAACTAATCCAGTTTACAAAAATAATCATAAAACCAAATAAGATTCCATTATTTAAAAAGTTATAGATGTTAGAGCTAAAGATAAATATACTCAATACTCATAATTTTGAATGGACAATATTTTAGGCTTCACATAAGTGGTAAAGGGGAGAATCAAAGAAATGTTTCAAAAATTATTTCATAGTAACAACAAGAATTACTTGATTTTCTTAAGGAAAATATACTAATATCTATTTAGTAAAATATGAAAATTTATTAATTTAAATATTTGAATGGACCATATTTTTTGCTCCCAAGTAAGACTTGGGAAGAATTTTGAGAATGAAATTTTTCATAAATTGTTATAGCAGGAGAGAGGTTTGGAGGACTACATTCTGTTTCGCAGGATACAACTGCTTCTCTTCTATTTATCCTTACCCACTTCTCTCTCCTCTCGCCTCACTCAGTTTCAAGCTAGTCTTAATAGATTTAGATTTTTCAATGCTTAATTCAGTTGTCCGGTGACAATATTTATAAAATGCACTTTAAACTAATTTTTATTGTTTAGTTAGAAAATATTAAAATATTGATTTATTATACCGGGCTTAGTAAAACTATCGGCTGTTTGTCCCTAAGTTCACATTTCCATGACTACTCAGGACTAGTAAGGTGGCTTACAATGTATGCAGAAACGTTGGCAGATAATCTTTTAAAAAAATAAATTTTTTTAAATTTGTATATTTTTCTCTGAAATATTTAAACAAATGAAATATATTTACATTGAGTATCATTTACATTGAGAATATATTTAAAATAATAAAAAAAAACTTCTACAATAATAGAACTGTACTTAGTAATTAAAAACTTATACTTAAACCAAATTTTTAATTACTAAGTACAGCTCTATAAGTAGTTAATTAAAGAGGGCTGTATGGATGGTACACAAGTCACTCCTTTGCACAAAGAGCAAAGACCCAGGAAACTATCTAAATTAAACAAAATAGAAAATTTCCTTTACAAAAAACAAGGCAGAGATGGAAATGAAGAAAGTGGTTGAACCTCCATCCCCAATACTATAAGCCAGTAAAAGCCCCAAGCCCTTGGGGTTATTTAATTAACTCCCTTCAGATAAATTAATACAACTTCTGTAATATAATTTACTTTAATATTTGACTTAGTCTTAAATTTTACTTGACTTAATTTTTAATTTTAATAATTTATTTATAGATGTTAATTTTTAGTTTTAAGACTTGTACATAGTTTTATTAATATAATCTACTAATAAAATTAACTATGATAAAAATATTTAAGCTAAAGTGTCTTGTTATTGTTTTTATAGTGTTTCTCAAAATTTACTTTTAAGATTGAAACCACACAAGTTTAAATAAACACATTGTAGGAAAGACAACTTGACCTATATTTAACACTTAATAATAATGACTGAAACAAAATCATAAAGGTAAAATTTATGGTAACTGTTCCTTCAAACTGTTCAATTTACTGTAAAACTCCTGAAATATTTTTTTTATCAATAAATATATCTGTAGTGAGTTTATTACTCGAAACTAAATATTATGCACTCTAAATTGAAACATTTTTAGTACTTGACATATCAGGTAAACCCCCAGTTTCTATTTTGATCAAAAATGAAATCAGCCATTTACTTCCCATTAAAAAGTGTCACAAGGAATATTTTTTTTTTAAATAATTCAGCTTCAAACTATAAAATTTAAATTTATGAAAATAGTAAGCCCCCTAATTGTTCAATTTCACTGTACAACTATTACATCATTTCTCCTGTCAATAAACATATAAGAGGAAAGTTTTATTGCTCTAAACTACTTAGGTAATCTCTCATTTCTCAAATTTTGCTTTGTAATGAAATGTCATTCAAATTAAATTTAAAAACTATCTTTAAAAAAAACAACAATAAATTGAGGCTTTTAGGCTGTAAAGTTAAAAATTTGCTATTCAAGTAAACCCCTACTTCTATTACACTGGGGATCACATTTTTTTTTTTTAGTTAGATCTGACACTGTTTTTTCACTACTTCTTAGCGTCTGAACCTGAGAATAACATCAGATTTATTCTATCACTCAACTTTTTAAACTACTGGATATCCACAGAAATAATAAAAATCATGCATTTAAAAGAACATCGAGTAAAAACGTACCAAATATACAGTTTACAAAACATTTAATGTAAGTAAATCGAGATCATACATATAAAACTGTTTAATTAATGAACAGTACTTAAAAATGTCCGTTTGTAGCTTTTTCTGGAGTGTTTATTTTGTGATCATTCGCCCTTGATGCTACAACTATAGTCAGCCATCATATGTACGTCCCATCTACCTTGATACCTTGCTTCCACGACCCTCAAATCTTGATGGAAACGCTCACCCTGCTCATCACTCACTGCACCAAGATTGTCCAGGAAATTAGCAAAGTGGCTGAGTAAAAAATGCAATTTAATGCTCATGTTGCAACCTAGCTTTTGGAAGCTTTCCAAGAGCTGCTGGACAATTTCGGAGTAATTCAATGCTCCTATATTCCCAAGAAAGTCTTTAACAATGTTTTTGAACGCCAACCAAGCATTCTTTTCAATTTCTGACATTGTTACCACGAAATGTTCGTCTGCAAGAAGGTGTTAATCCTGTGGACCATCAAAAACTGGCCTTTATCTTTTTAAATGACAGGCTAGGAAATTTCGGTTCGAGATATTTGAAACAGTCTCCTTCAGTTGGCAAAGCTTTAACGAATTGCTTCATGAGACCCAATTGTATATGCAGAGGAGGAAATATAATAATTCGACTGCACACAATGTTGCGCACGAGCTCTGCTGTCCCGTTCCAAATCATAGGTTTACCAATTGGAAGCTTAGCACGTGTTCCCTTGGTCCACATCCGTAAACCCTCAACACACTTTATGAGGTGCCCATGCTTTATCTTGATCACCTAAGTTTCACTTTAAAATAGGCAAAACATGCTTGTCTGACAAATGTCCTGATGTTTGTCCTTTGACTGGGAATGGTAAAACTGCCACTTATATAACAAAACGAATCGGGGCTTTTTTCGTACTTTCCAAGTGTATGATCAGATGTAGCCATAAGGAAACATTTCAGTTCAAACATACTATGTAGATCTAAACAATTAATGAGAGGGGATAGAATAAAAAAATCTATATTTACGAATCTGGATCTCCTGCTTTCCGGGCTGCTATGTTTCCATTACACCACTGGGACGGGCTAGATAACTTATTAAATTCCCAATACACTAGCGAGAGCCTAACCCACGAGAAAGAAGTCTTATGCTCGAAGAAGCTGACATTGTCTAGCTATTTATGGACTCTCGTTATTAACTTTTTTAATTTTCATTTATAAATATTAATTTAGTTGTGGTTTATTATCCCACAAAAATTTTAAACAATTAATGAGAGGGAATAGAATAAAAAAATCTTTAATTAATTAATATTTAATTGTAGTTCTGTACACTTTCGTAACGAAATACTAAATACTGTTTACTGACACACAATGTTTCACCACAGTATAACAGACTAACAAAACAGGCAGTTCTAGACCATATGGGTAATGTAGAAAAACATTGGAAATGTGGATCAAACTTGAACATACAAAACAGACGGATCTCTAATATTAAATAATAGCAATTTAGAAACAATTTTTCTTTTTAAAAATATGTTATTATAAAACAGTTAGAAGTACTTAATGAAGTAGATGTGAATATATTATTATTTGTTTTAAATTAATATAATCGATTATATCCTTTTATAAAAAGAGTTAAACATGTTGTTTTTTTAAATCCTCTTATCATGTAGAGCTTTTAGAACAATTGATGCTGAAATTTTTTCTTAATGATTTTTAGAGATAATTATTAAAGATACTTTTTATATTTATCATTGCAGATAAATGGATAAGCCATTATAATAACTCCACTATGTCTCTGGGTGGATGGGTGTACCACTGTTTTTGTGAAAGCTCTACAAATTCCACTATTTGATAGATAACAATGAAATTCAAAATATAGACAATACCATTTCACCCATCATTTATAAGAAATATAAACATACTCATCTATGTAATGAAATGAGTGTATGTAGGAAATACAAACAAATTCCAAGCAAATATAATAACAAATTAGGGAGTTAAAAATGCATGACAGTAAGCTACGGAATATAGCATAATAGATAAAGGAATTATGACCACCCCAAAAGTAGATCACTTACGGTTTTTTGGGTCTATGTTAAACTCAATCAACTACAAACTGAGAGAGAGCAATCAAAGGATAATGACTGAATTTTAAGCCTTCATTACAGTTCCCCACATTCTAAAGTTAAGAAAAAAGACCTACAAGGCTCTCATTCTAAAGGTAAACAATGTAAAAGCCTGTGCTAATGCAGGACTGTGAACTATGTGACCTAACAATTAACTTACAGGGCAAAATTGAAAGATTTATAAGTCCCCCAAATGATAATGGACTCCATTTTGAATATAAATTAAGGATTGGGAAGGCAAAAGAATAACTGCTAAAAGACACTAAACAGTGAAGTGTACAAATGGAAAAAAAAGTTATGAAGGGGAGGACATTTGGAAGAAGCAAGAACAAGCAAGAGACAATCCAACCTGACCCCTTTCATGACAATGAATACAACTGTGATTTGAACCCCCCCAAAAAAACCAAGAGTGAGATGGACAGACAGAATGAAGGACACTATAGAGTTTAGCAAAGTAAATTGTTCAACCATTGCTTAGAATTGAACATGATAGAGGTAGAGGAGACTAGTAGTAGTAGTAGTAGATCATTGAAGGGCAATCAACTTCTAGGTTATTACGCCCTATAAATCCCTTTAATATGTTTACTATAAATTAGTTAATAAAAGACTAATTTATAGTAAACATATTAATTTTATGTAGAGGAGACTTTTGTAGTAGTGCAGGAGACTAAAGATCATTACAGTTTAAAGGGTTTTTTAAAGCCAACTAAAAATGTCTGTCACACATAAGCTACCTAATCTAAGCAGGTTTCTCATGTTTCATTTTATATATAT